>ONZK01003140.1:1826-15003 GCA_900322385.1 Pharnaceum exiguum
ACAGGCTTTTCTCTATTCTCTCTTTTTGCCTAAGTTGCCTTGTTCGGTTTTCAACTTAGCCTCTCATGTAGACTCGACGTTTGATGTATCTTGAAATAGTAGTTGATGTCGAAAGTAGCTTCTTCGTATGCGGATGGATCCTTGGAGTATTGTGCATAGATAACTTTGGTTGAAGTTAAAAATGCCGTTGACTTGAGGATAAGGTTTCCTTTCAATGTAAGTACGATCATGAAGATGCTTCGGGTAAAGGGGAATGGTTTTGGTTTTGTTTGTTGCAGTCGTGCCTCGTGATGAGGTTGCCTACGTATCCCGTGAAAGAATCAGATCACTCGTAGTTCGGTGGGTTTTTGGGTTTTTTCGATTTTTTTTGTCTTTTGTGGGATTTTTGTTTTTCTTTGGCTTTTGTGGGTTTTTTTTGAAAAGCTAAATGACATAAAGCTTTTAAAGGATAAATGGGAAAGTGTCCCATGGTTTTCTTATGGGTGCCTGCCAAAAATGACTTCTCGTCATGGGGTGATTTTTGGTGAAGGAACGGCTCCACTGTCAATGAGATTTTGAATCTTGTTCTTTAGTGCCTTGTATTGTTCTGTATCGTGACCATTGCCTCGATGGTATTTGCAGTATTTGTATGCATCCCAATTAGGACTTCTCTTATCCGGTTCGGGGTCTTCCCGTGGAGTTAGTTCATTGATCTTCCTAGACTTGAGTAGTCGCTCCAAAGCTTCAATTAAGGTCATACCAAGTTCGGTGTACTTTCGTGGGGTCTTTTGTATGGTATTGACCTCTATGTTATTGGAAGAATTGTTGTTGTTGTTGTTGTATGGACGTCGACCTTGAGTTGATATATTGTTCCTTTTCCTTAGTTCCTCTTCGACTTGTAATCATACTCTTGAAGAACCTTGACCATGTGTCTAATGGTAGAAACTTGATTGGTTCGTAGTATTCAGGTATGAGACAGTTCTTGGCCATTCTAACTTGTTCTTCCTCGTCGGGACGATTGATCATTTGAGCGACCTTAGTCCTCCAACAGTTGACAAATGAGGGAAAGTCTTCTCCCCTCCTTTGAAATTGAGTTTGTAGCTCTTGGAGGGTGATTGGTATCTCGGCGGAAAAGGCGAATTGCTTGCAGAATTCTTCACTAAATAAATCTCAATCTTCAATGACTTTTGTGCTAAGGGAATTGTACCATACTTGAGCGGCTCCAACAAGTGTGGCTTGGAAAACTTCGGCATAGAGCTTGGCTGAAACTCCCCTAAGATTCATGGTTGTGGTGTAGATGCGAATGTGGCTTCGAGGGCTACCCTCACCATTGTATTTTGGAAGGTCATTTATGCTGAATTTTTCTGGGAGACGAGCATCATTAGTCTTTGGAATAATGTGATCATGGTAGAATTGGTCCTTCAATTCACCATTGCTGCGAAGGACTTCTTCTATCTTAGACATCTTCTTTGCATACTCGGTTTTAGAGGAAGCTGCTTGTTCCTCAAGCTTTCGAGAATTCTCTTCTTGCATTCTAGCCATCTCTAGTGTCATTTTGTTAATGGATTCGAACATTTCATCCATCCTCTTCTGCATGTCTTTCATTTGTTGTGTGTTGTCTTGTCCTGTCATCTCTTGATTTCTAATGAGTCTAGTACCTTCTGTTCGCTTCCACCCTACGACTGGTGCTTGGACAACTTGGTTATTCTTCCTAGGAGGTGCTATCCTGGTCAAATAGGAGAATTTTATGATGAGTTTTAATTTTGTGAAAATTATTGGGCATGTTGAGTGACTACACCAATGAGTGGGGTGATTTGGATGATTTAGACACTAGTTTTGACAAAGTGTGTGGGTGAGTGAGTGCATGCCTAAAGACTTAACACTAGATGACACTCGACACGTGTGGGGAAGGGGCGAACGACACAACACGCGTGGGGAAGGGGCGAACAACATATGAGGGCGCCTAGACGCCTATGGGGGGATGGCCATTAACTCTAGGATTTGTGAGATATGCAAATCAATGACAAGGTTAGCACATATAAGCATATAAGCACGCATACATGACAAGCACACGGATGCAATATGGGGTTGACACACCTAGAGTGAGTGCTAGTTTTGCTATAGCTTGGCTTGATTTTTTGGGCTTAAGGCTTGGGTCCTCATACTGACATGGTCATCGCCCAATTATAGAGGTTACGATTTGCATGTCAAGTTCATTTCCTAGTCGGTAACGGGAAATGGTGTATGAGTGATGACATAGGCTCAATTCAACGATAAGTATAGCCAGTAGCCCTCGTTGTATGAGTACTATATCATCGGGGGGTTATTTCTTTTGGGTTAACCTAGACAACTTCTGCGGATGGAAGACAATGCAAATGATATGCAATATGATGACAATAGATAAAACTTTTAAGCACACACAAAATTTATATTGTTTTGAATTTTGGAGTCTCTCCCTCTAACATCCCCATCAGAGTCGCCACTTTTAGATACGGGGGGCGTGAAAAGCCCCAAGCGTCTACCCGCTAGGTGGTTTGAATGCGGATGCTAAACAGAGTCGCCACCAACTATTTTTATTTAGGAAAACAATTGGAAAACCTTTTATTTATTAAAGCTAATTGAAAACCAGAGAATTGTAGGGTTCGGAGGTGAAATTTTACCTCTACTAGTCTAAAACAATCGTTACATGCTCACTTTAAATCACTCAAGTTGATTGAACAACCTAATGTAAACTTTATCTATTTTAGGTGATGTCTTATGCAAGTATTTGATGTTAGGCGAAGTGTAAACATGCAAACCGTATTCATGTAAAGTCTACATTGCAAATAACATGACAAAACAGATTTGAAAAGGGTTGGTGCCTTCAGTACCTGAATTTAGGGGTCTACAATAAGACTATCCTATGAACTATGCATGCAAAGGAAAGGAAACAGGACCAGATTTTCCTAATATGAATGATAAATGCAAGTAAAAGCACTTAAATATGCAAGGTTGGGGGTTATTAGGTGCAAAGTAACCAAGGTTTAGAGGGGTGGTTGTATGCTAAGGTAGGTTTAGAGAGAGAAGAATGAACTCATCAAGTTCGGCGTGATTTGCAAATGGCGTGGAGGGGATTATTTATAGTGTAGGATTTCTTGGGGAAAAAGTCGGGAAGAGAAAAGGATAAGAAAAAACCGAGAAACGTGCGCGTGGCGCACGTTCCGTGCGGGGCCAGGGTTCGCTATGGTCATGCCACGTGGCTGGCTGTATACCCGTGCGGGTTTACAATTGAACTCGGATTTGGATAGAATTTAGGTGGATTATTCGCCAAGAAACTAATTAATTATTTATTAATCAGTTGATTTTATGTGGGCGGGGCTGTCTTTATTGGATTGGGCTGACTTTTATTGGACTAGGTTGACTAATTAATTGACTATAACCATTAATGGGCCACAATCAATCAATTTGAGTCCGAATATAGAAGCATTATATATGGAAATGATTAGGAAGACGAGGGGAAGATGATGGACACAACTACTAATCCCGTTTCTCAAGCTTTCAAACAATTGTCATTAAGAATAGTCTTAAAATAAATACCAAATGTAAGTTAGGTTTACATCATAAGGCGTGGCAAATACCTGGTAGAAGTACCGTGCTTACAGGTAGCTAAATCCAAACGTATCAAAATACTAATTATCTAGACAATCAGATTATAGTGGGAGATATGACTAACTAATAAACTAAGCTAACTATCTCAAAACACGGACTTTGAACTCGGGAAAACTATATAATTGAAGCAATCCAGGATAGGGTTCACCATAATGACTACTAATAATTAACATGGTCAATATTCATGCATTGTAATTGCTATACTTTTGAAGATGAATATTATCAAAGGTAATTGCTACCTTCTCTCAAAGTGTAACAACGTGAATGAATTAAACAACTCCTCTCGTGGTAATCGAATTAATTCAAACCCATTAAGAACAAATACTCTATTGCCTCATGATAATTAGAACTACTCTCGTGACCTAATTTATCATGTTTAACTCCTAGGTTCAAATAATGAATTTCACCTCTCGGTCCATCACTCAATTATCTATGTTCAGGAATACTAAATTTCACCTTTCGTTCCATCACTCAAATATCCATAATCATGCAATTATAGGATCCTTTATAACCGCAAGCATTAAGCACATATGAATTAAATCAAAAGTAATGAACAAACACAATACAATCCAATTAACCCATATTTATTAGCAATTCATTAGGTTACACCCATCCTGGATCAAGAAGATTACTCACACATGGTGTACACGCCCGGGCCCCGTCGCCTAATAGAGGATCGGTGATCCCTGTTCGGTTCTAGGTAAACCCACTTGTCCACCCGTGGGGTAGGTTTGAATGCTAATGCTTAGGAGTCGCCACCAATTTTATTAAGTATAATTACTATTAGGAAAACAATTGGAAAACCTTTTTAATATTATTTGCCTTATTATGGCTATGGTGATATTTGTACAAAAATGTAAATGAAATGCCACTTACTTATCATTATAGACAAGTAAGGTTTTAACCAGAAAACTATAGCGGTTCGGGGGCAAAATAAGCACCTCTACTAGACAATTAATACGATTATATGCGCTTTAACCATACAGATTGATTAAACAACCTAATAACAAATATCATCTAATTTAGTCATCTTAAATCACATGCAATTTTATGATTAGCCAAGTGTTAACATGCAACAATATTCCATTATTAGCACATAGGGGTTAATTTACATGTTAGTGATCACTTTGAACATTTATAGGCTACATTGCATAATATGGGTGATAACATGTTTATTACCTTCAGTACCTGAATTTAGAGGTATATAGTAAGACTATCCTATGAACTATGCATGCAAAGCAAGAGAAACGGGACGAGAATCCAACAAGTATGATAATAATGCAAGTATAAGCACTAAAATATGCAAGGTTGGGGGTTATTAGGTGCAAAGTAACCAAGGTTTAGAGGGGTAGGTTGTATGCTAAGTTAGGTTTAGAGAGAGCAGAATGAACTCATCAAGTTCGGCGTGATTGTAAATGACGAGATAGGGGGTTTATATAGTGTGGGGTTTCTTGGGGAAAAAGACAAACTCGGGATCGGATAAGATCTCGAGGCAGAAACGTGCGCCAGGCGCACGTTCCGTGCTGGACCAGGATTCTTCCTGATCCGTCTGTTTTGGATAATACGCGTTTTTGTCTTATCTGATAGCTTTTTCGGTATTTCGGCTGTTTTGAACTCGGTTTAGGATAGGATTTAGGTGGATTCTTCGCCAAGAAACTAATTTATTAAATAATTAATTAATTAGCTGACTTTTATGTGGGTCAGGCTGACTTTATTGGATTAGGCTGACTTTATTGGATTGGATTTGACTAATTAATTGACTAAAGCCATTAATGGGCTAAAATCAATCAAGTTAAGGCCGAATATAGAAGTATTATATATGAAAATGATCAGGAAGTCGAGGGCAAGATGATGGACACAACTACTAATCCCGTTTCTCAAGCTTTCAAACAATTTTCATTCAGAATAGTCTTACCATAAATACTAAATGCAAGTTAGGTTTACATCATAAGGCGTGGCGAATACCCGGTAGAATTACCGTACTTACAGGAGCCCCCACTTAATCTGAGGCCGAGGCCAGGATGAAGGGTAAAGTATTGCCACAGTTTCCGTGCGGGACGAAAACAAAAAACTTTTTGAAAACGTTTTCGAAAACGGTTTTGCAAAGCTGTAAATGCAAAAGTTCTAGTGTGCGTACTTGGAGGCCATATGCTATGCTCCAACCTGTCTCAAAGAAATGAAACAGAACATGCAAGTGTATATATATGCAATGATGTAAAAGAGTTAGAAAATGTAGGCATGAGTGCTTTTTGCTATTTGCTAATTTGTGCATTGGTGCTTAAAACGTCTTAGTGCGAGGAGCTCTTCCCGCAAAAAGATGTGCTTTACTAAGTGTGCTATAATTCCTATGTTTAACAGGAACTATGTGCTATGGGAAATATATTTCATCCCAAGATTGCTATTTATAGAAAGGTGCATGTTGCTTTGAGTAAGGGAGTGCATTTCATCCCAAACTGTTGTCACGAGAAATGTTTTTTCATCTCGAAACTGCTAATCATATGAGGGGCCAACTCACATGAGAGAACGGCTGGCACATTTAGTGACCTCGCTATTCTAAGCCAAGTACAAGGCTTAAGAGAATGCATTTCATCTCTACTAAAGGTCAAGTATAAGACCTGCTTAAGGGAATGTTGCTTATCCCTGCTAAAGGCTAAGTATAAAACCTGCTAAATCAAGTGTGGTCGCGATCCACAAGTGATGTCCTAAACAAATGTTTACTTGTTTTTGGGTGCTAAAGGTAAGTATAAGACTGCTAATTTGTGAAAATTTGCTTAAAGGCTAGTTTGCCTCGATTGTTGTTGGGAATAAATTCGCAACGTGCTAATTGTGGGCTTTGTGCTCGTGCTTAAAACTTGTCTCGAATTTCGAGACTCGATATTTTACTTTTGCAATTGTGTAATAATCCCATCACTAAAGTTAATTAGGCGGGAACTGTGTGCATTTGAAATATTTGAAGTTTGAGATTTGCTTTTACTTTAGAAGATGCATACCTTGGCGCTTACCGTTGGGATTGGATCGGATAAATGGCGGGAATGAGCCCCCAGTTTGAAAAACTAAACACGGGAAATGCTGACTGGGTAGGATGTGCCACGTGGGCGCCGTGGTCTGGGAGAGACAAAACACCATTTGGGTTTTTTTTCTTTGTTTTTCGTCGCGACCGAAGGGAGTTTAGCACCAAAAAACTTCGCCATTTGTTCATTTTTCTCGGATCAAACTCGAATCTTCAAGTTTTCGATCGTCTTTACATTGCAATGTAAGTATACGCTACCTTACTCTTGTATTTTGCTCAAATTCATGCTATTTTGCTCAATTTTGCTCAAGTACCCAAATTGAAGGTTTTGTGAATTTGTGGTTGTTTGTGATGAAATGGGTTGTCTTAGGTTGCTAGAATGATGATGGGTAGTGTGTTTATGCATTTGATGATGATATTGCCACAATATTGTGGTGATTTGTTGAGTTTTGGCGAATTTGTATCTAGAATCCTAAAATTTGAATTTGGGGCTTTTTGATTTTGACTTGTTTTGGCTTAATTGATGGTTGAAATATGCAATATTGGATGTAATATGCATGATGGTGAAGTCAATTTTGAATTTGTTTGAGAATTTTGTGGATTTTTGTGCGTGAGGCGGTTTTCGGCTAAATGGGTGAATTTAAGTGTTGTTTGAGCTATTGAGCGTAATGTAGCTGCATATGACCATCAGTCATTATTACTAGGCTTAGGAAGTATTTTTAGAGTATGTTTGAGCACGAGTCCTGTAGACTGTAATTTTCGGGATTTCCTGTTGTGGTTGCCTGATTGTTGTAGCTTGATACTGTGTTGCACTTGCATGTATCATGTCTGCTTCTGGTTCACGTTCTGGTAGATCTAGAGGGAAGAGATCATTGTCACCCTCTATAGGCTCCAATAGAGCTAGTTCTTCACGCACTAGTGAGGGAGTGCGTTCTCTTTCCTTTAATGATGCCAAGGATTGGTGCTTGGCGGAGGAGGGGCGATCTGAAATTCATAACAAGTATGCTGTTGACGCCCATTATGTTCAGCAGTGGAGGTTTGAAGTTGTTGATGACACTAATCTTATTTTCCAGCCAGACCATCATCTTTCTTCACTTGCTTTGAGAGGAAAGGTAATTCCTTGCCTACTTTTGATTGATTCTGATTGCTGTTGTATTTGCTTGCTTGAATGTTTGCTTGTTGATTTCTTTTAGGTAGGTCAAAGTGTCAAATGCGTGCCACTCCAACCTTCACACTGCTACCAACCTGTTGGGGACATTGGATCCTGAAGTTCAAGCCTTGGTACGGAAAAGTGGCTTTTGTCCCCTAATAGCGGCTTTAGGCAATGGTGCTTGTGATCATGCCTTGATGTATGGGTTGGTGGAGCGCTTATGGGATACTACCAACACTTTTCACATGCCATGGGGTGAGATGGCTATCACCCCTCTTGATTTTGCTATGCTTTCGGGATTGTCTTTTGATGGGGTACCCGTTATATTCCACGATCATCCGGGTCATGCAGAGTTAGAGGAGCTTTTTGGTGCAACAGGAAACCAGATATCCCCTAGAAGTGAGTATAGTATCTTCAAGAATTCCTTAGAAGATTCCTGTGTGAAAAGGGTCACTACTCATGAGCAGCAAGCTCACATGTTCTTAGCTTATTTCATTTCTGCGACTTTCTTTTTGATAAGGGAAGTCGTATGTATACCCATTTGCTTAGAGCTTTGCAAGATTTGGATGAAGTGTCGGGATTCAACTGGGGTGAACCAGCATTTGCTTAGCTTTATCTTCAGCTTAGGGGTGCCTGCAAGGCGCAATATTTGACAGCGAGGATTGTTTTTGGTCAGCCTCACTTGGGAGGCCTTTGGCCTGTGGTGGAGGTAAATATGCTTCATCTTTTGCTTTCAGAATTTTGCTTTACCTTGTGTCTTGTACTGATTTGCTTGTTACATGTAGGCTTGGTTTTTACATTACTTTCCTCAGTTTGCTCCCAAGATTGCTGGGGGTGAAGTACCCTTCTTGGCTAAATGGCGGTCCAGGGCCTTCAAGAAGATATTTGCTTCGGTGGAGGAGTTGAGACTTCACATTGATGCTGGTGAATCTCTGCAGGTATGTTGCTTGCTTATGCTGATTGCAACTAGCTTGTCTTTGGTTTGATGCTTATTTGCTGACACAGGTGGCGTATGATCCTTGGACAACCTTGCATTTACCACTGAACATGAAGAGCGCTTTTGAGCGCAGTGGGAGGACTATGGTATTTATGAGTCCTTTTGGTTTTGTCTGGTGGTTAGGGGAGCGTGCCTAGAGGCAAAACCCGCACTTTACTGGCTATCAAGTGCCTTTGGATCCTCCAAAGTCGATATTTTTCTTGCATGCTGTTTCTCGAGACGTAATGGAAGTGATAAGGGAAGGGATATCAGCTTCTTTGCGACTTCACCCTGTTGAGCTTGGTGACTATTTGCAATTCCTGACTAGGCTAAGGGGCCGTTTTCCAGGTGTAAGTATTTTGCTTGGATTTTGTTTTTAGTTTTGCTGAATTGGTTGTACTTGACTTGCTTGTTTCAATGTATTGCAGAGGGCACCGCCTGATGGTCCACAACCCAATATGCCAGACAATCGGATCAATTATGGTGATAACCAGTACATGGAGATTCCCGAGGCTAATGAGGAAGACTATCCTCTTCCAGAGCACTTTGAGCATGTAGGCCTTTTGCATTCGATCTTGTGCTTGATTTGATTAATGCATATAGCTCATGTTTGTTAATCTTGCAGCTGAGCATGGAGAACACCAAGAAGTCCTTCAAGCTTATTAAGAATCTGAAAAGCTTGGTCAGAAGTATGCGGCCTAGAAGAAACAACTCTTCTTCTCGTCATCAGGTATAGTATGGATTGAATGATGGTCTTTTGTGGTCATGGTTGTAGTTGTATGGGAATGGTAATGGTGGGAATGGTGGAAATGGTGTTTGGATTAGCTCTATAGTTTGCTTGGGTTGGCTTTGTTTTGGCTTTGCGGGAATTTTTGTGTTGCATGGTATAGTAGGGTTATGCTGCCAAAATTTTGACTTTTGCCTGTTGCTTTTTGCACAGTGCTACTACTGATGTTCCAGAGATGACCAGGAATACCAGTACCCAGCCTGGGCCTCATCATGCTCCTCCACTATTCTATTACCCTTATGCGGGTTTTGCTTCACCTGGTGGTTTCCAGACTTCAGCGGGCACATCACAGACTACTGCGATGGTGGTCCTTTCATGTTTCCTATGTTTCCTGACGGTAGGGGTGGTTTTCTGGCTCCGATTGCTCATAAATCTTCAGTTGATTACATGCCGACTCAGCCTCAGCCTGATATAGAGTATGGTAGAGCGTCAATGGATGCAAGTGGGATGTATGGCTATTTTTTCCATGGCTTTCCTAGGCCAGATGGAGTGTGGAGTGTATGCTTTCCTTTTGTATAATAACTCGATACTTGTGACCTGCTTAATTCTTCAGTTGCATTTATCTTTTGTTATTGCACATAGCACATTGGACTTTATCCTAATGATCATCCCACTAGTGATAGCTTAACACAAGGGTAGCTAATTCGGGACATATACATGAAAATATTGAAAATTATATACAATTTGTACAAATAAGAGGAAAAAATAATTTTGTTAGACAGTAATAATTTCCCTCATTATTGTTCTCCTAATATAAATAATAGAATATCAATTTCAGCAAGTACAAAGCTCGAAAACCAGGTAGGAAACCGACACAAAAGGGTATTTATTTGTGGGATACGGAAAAATAAAGGAAAAAGCCGTCATGATGACGTGGCAGGAAATGTGCGCCTGGTAGGAAAAAGCCGTCATTATGTTCAGCACGTTTCGGGTTATATTTTTTGGATTTGGATTTTGCCTTTTGTTTTTGATTTCGATTAGGATTTTGTTGCGGGTAGGAATCTCGGCAGGCTTGAACGTTGTGAGATCTTCTTTTCCTTCTCACTATATATACCCATGTCTGGATCAACATAAATCCATTCAAACTTGTCTTCTTTTCTTCCCCTCTCAAAAGTAATCATTATGGAGAAATTTAAGATCTTGCTTTTAAAACTTTCTTCAGATGATATTGTAGTGTTTAGAAATCATCGTCTTGCTCCTGCTCAGTTACTTGCTCATTTTGTCATTGATTGGGAATTTCTGAAAGCCGCTGCCACTTTTTGGGATCCTCATAACCATGTCTTCAGATTCGGTGATAGAGAAATATGTCCATTGCCAGAGGATTTAGTGCTCTTTCGAGTTTCGAGAAGATTATTGTGGGAAATGAAGCCAACTTGGAAGAGCTTGTGAAGAGGTTTTCTCGCCCTGAAGATCACTCTGAGAAGAGAATTCTTACGATGAATGCTTTGTCTTTTTGCATGCTTGGATATCACTTCTTTGTGCATGGGAGGAGTGAAATGGCGGATCTTAGACTTATTAATTCTCTCGAGCCTCTGAGTCAGGGACAATGTATCATGCCTTTGGTTGTAGGTGAAACCATAATGGGTTTAGATGCAGTTCATACACATCCTGGAAGTCGTTTTAGAGGAAGTCCTTTCCTTCTTCAGGTAAATACTAAGCTTTTTCCATGCTTTTGATAACTTGCATGTAGTGATGCTAACTATCTTTCATACTTTGCAGATGTGGCTTATGGAACGTCTCAATCTTCTCCAACCAGTTCCCCGGCATTATCATGCTTTGGATTTTCTTCGTAGAGGCCGCCTTTACAAAAGGATGAACACTAATGCTTAGATGGATATGTTGTACTCTATTGAGACTATCAGATGGACCGTCCCATGGTGGAAGATTAAGGTTATGAAGGGATGTGCTAGTTCCACTAGTCATATTCGTATTTATGGTTTGGATACGAGAATCTTCGTTTTCCCGCATAGGATTATGAGGCAATATGGCATGAGGCATGTTGTTCCATCATTTGATGTGGTAGCTCATGGTCAGTCAAATTTTACTCCACACACTTGGAGCAGATACTTGAATAACCTTCCTAACTGGATGTCATCAAGAATGGAAGATGCAAGTGTTTCTTCATTTTACTTGGAGCGGATGCGTGATTCTACTCCAATTGTGAGGATAAGGGCCGAAGAGCAAGAGCTTGAGGAGCAAAGAGCACTTGTAAGGGCAGCTATGGATGGATCTTTAGCAGCATATTTGGCACCCAAGAAGAACATTCTCAAAAGGGTGATGGAGGAATCTAGAGCAGCTGGATTTAACAAACAACCAGCTCGTGCACATGATCATGAGGTTTCTACTTCAAGAGCTCGGAATCTTTCTAGAATACTCTTACTTGATCGTTTGGAGAAGTTAGATGCTACTTCACGCAAGAGGAAGGCCAATGATGCTAATGTCCCAATTCCCAAAAAGAAACCAGTGCAGATATCTCGGTGTGAAAACAGGATTTGGAGGCGCAAGGATGATGAGGACGAGCCCCCAAGTAAAGGTCGTGGTAAGCCTTCTGGAAGCAAGCCGAAGGTGTAGAAGTAGGTAGCTTAAGTACCCTTAAGAATAAGGCACCTGTTTGCCATTTGCAGTAGTTTCTCTTTAGTAGTACTTATGAACTTTGTCATTTAATTGCAATGAAGTTTTTATTTGTTCTCTCTTTTTGCCTAAGTCGCGTTTCGGTTTTCAACTTAGCCACTCTTATTTTACTTTTATGCCTTAATTGTTGCCTAAGTACATTGTCTTGGATGATCGACTTAGCAGGCCTAAATCTCACATACTCTCTTTTTGCCTAAGTCGCCCTTACGGGTTTTCAACTAAGCCACTCTTTCGTATTTGTGATTTCAGTATGAACTTTTCACAAGTAATGGAAATGAACAAGTAGTGATGCACAAATAAGTGCAAAGTGATAAATGAAATATGTTTTTACATTAAGTAATGGAAAATTGATATATGCTATTGGTGAAGGTATAAGGAGCGTTATTTAGTTGATTTTGATGTCATTTAGCTTGGGTTTTGATAGAAAAGCTTATACTTCATCCATTTGCGATCATTGTTGTAATTGGAGAGAATTGAGCTAATTATTAGGGAGCTTGTGGTTTTGATGACCGTTGGAGCGAGGAATTGTTTTTAGATCGTTTTTGATAGAAGGAAGCCAAGAGGGGTTGCTCGAGTCGCGGTTGAAGATGCTTGGATCGAGGTGGAGAAGTTCGAGAACAAGACCCGCAACTTGCGGCTGTCCGTAGGACCAGACTGGATCAGTCGCAAGTTGCGGCTTTCAACCTCAACTTGCGGCTTTCAACCTCAACTTGCGGCTGATCGCTGCTGCGAACTGCCAGAGCCGCAAGCTCTCAACCTCAACTTGCGGCTCTGCGCTGGCTTTTTTTTTTTACACGGTTTTTCTTATTTTTTTAGATACTTTTATTAATTATTGGGGCAACTTTAGAAACCCTATATATGGGTTTTGCCTCCTAGTTTATTAGGTTATCTTTGACATTCATTATTTTACAAAGAACTACTCTAGAAGATTATGAAGAACTAATTCCTTTCTCTTGGTTTGATTAATTGAAGCTTTTGGATTCTACAACTGTGAGA
>ONZK01003143.1:5171-24484 GCA_900322385.1 Pharnaceum exiguum
GTTTTTTTTTTTTTTTTTTTTTTTTTTGGAATGAACAAGCTGAACCTGAACTTTGATGAAGACAATTCTCTTGTTTGTAGGTAACATCAATGCTATTTGCTTCTTCGTACATAGATACTGAACATTCAAATCAGGATTCTGATAAGAAAAATGTAAATGGTGCAGAGATGGAACAAAAGGCTGGTGACTCTGGTGAGCATACACTTACGGCGTTGAGAAGGACACTGCAAAGAACCAAGGAATGCCAACAAATAGTAATTAAGCCTTTTTTTATGTGTTCTTTAGATTCTGTAATTTTAGTGGTATTTAGCATAGGTCTGAGAGAGTGAGAGGTGGTCAATAATGTGAATTTGATTTAAGTTAGTGAAATTTAAACCTTTGGTCCGTTAGTTTGTACGGAGTAGGAAACTAGAAAATGTTTTAAGCCTGTCAATCAACAACAACAACAACCGAGTGTAAATCCCTATTGAATGGGCTGCTCGGGGTCAGGATTTACGCAACCTTGCCCCAGTTCTAAAAACAGAGATGTTGTTTTCGAGATTGACCAATTGTTGTGTTGAAGTATTGACTTCCAACAAGTTCACCGAAAATAAGTACCAGAAGGTTTTATTATTCATTTTGCTATAATATATAATCACCTAAAGTTGAAAGATAGATATAATTCTTTCAAACTTTATAGGCACTGGACCTGTTGTAAGCCTGTCAAATAAATTAACGTAATTTGTTGCACTGTATAAACACTAATGTCAATATTATCACTACTGATTTGACAGTAGACAAAAATTAACAAACCTACGACTCTTGAGCAACAACTATAAAGAGATTAGCCGAAGAACTATTTTTGGATATCGCGCGAAATAGTGTCGGTGTTAAGCTAACATAAATAAATATACAAAGCAAAGTGAATAGTAAACTCAGCATAGGCGCAGGTCATACCGGACTCTACAAAGTACCAAGTTAGTTTATTGTTAGGAAATATGGTGAATAACTTGAATAACAATAGAAAAACATGAACACCAAGATGTATGTGGTAACCCGAGAACTGGGAGAAAAATCACATATCCACTATGAAATTAATCATAACACAATACAAGTACAATATCCAAGAGATCTCTCTCTTCCTAGAAACTACAAGGAACCCCAACTACCTGTATGTGTATAGCCCCATCAACCTCACACATATGTTTAACTCAATTATCGCACCCTTTATGCCTATGAGATTAAACCGCCTTTTGTGTTTGGTTGTTTGTGATGTCCCCACCATGGGTGCATCACCCCCGTGTTTATGTGCGACTAAAGCTCCCCATTGACATTGCTTAAGCCTCCCCTCCAATGGTACAAACCCATCCCCTAAGGTTTCTACCCACATGCCCATAGGGCATGTTTACAAGAGTCTCTCACAACCCCTTACATTGTGTTCTCTCTTGTCCCCTATTTTCCACCATAATAATAAGCCTACAACATCTCCTATTTATAGGCTAGCCCCAATTCTAGATATGCATCTAGAATATTCTTATGACTTGTATAATAAGTCACAATAACCCACTAGGATTCTTTTTTCCTATTCCTAAGAGCAACTCTACTACAATTAGGAAACTAGTAAAGAAGAAAACCTTTGTCAAATATTAATCTTACATTAACATTTAGCAATTCTAATAACAACTTCTCATACTCTACAAACCTATTCTTATCAAAACTTGATCCACTATCATACTCTATTTTCAGCTGACACAGTTCAAATATCTCAGCGTCACGGATTCTATGCTCTGGGGCAAGGATAAGCAAAAAGTGAGCTTGCCAATAATCCTTATAAATGGCCATATAACCATCTCATCCCTCAAATACATAGGACATATGAGCACTTGAGGAACTCCATCTCATTGCGGCGAGATGTGCGAAATCATCTGCCATATCAGTGGCCTATTCCAAATAATATAAGGTCAACAAAAAATGAAAGTATGCGAAAGACTTGCTAAAAATGATAATAATTTAACCAATAAATAATAGCTACTATAGTAAATAAAAGCCAAATAAATAAAAAGTAAAGATAACTAAAAATAAATAGATTGGAACTAAACCATTAATGAACAAATTATAAAAATGAAGAGGGTATTTATAGGAAACTCATGAAAGATCAGAGGCCGCATACAACATGAAAAAAAAAAATCAAAGCAGGTTTACTGATAGTGACATTAGAAGAATACATACATGTCGACCTTGCAATCGGTTCAGTCGATCGGGTTTCAGATTCACTTGTTTTTGGGTTCGGTCATTTCGGTTTTGTAATTTCGAGTCTGGTTTGACCCAAGGAGTTTGGGCATTATGTTTTATTCGATATAAATATTATTTTATCAATATTTCATTAATATTTAAATATTTTTTCAAAAAATTTCAAAATAATTTTATTATTTGTAATATTTTAATAAATTGAAATTGTAAATTATACATTTATGAATATTTTAATGGACAAACGGGTTGAGTTATAAATTTATGAATACGTTTATCAAAATATCCAAACTTACCGAGTTTCTCGGGTTTGGTCAGTTTTAGATTTCGGTCGAGTTATTTCTGTTCGTGTCCCGGTTTTATGGGGTCGATTATTGGGTCATTTTCGGGTCAAATAAATTTCTATCGGGTCTACATACATGGATGATACTCCGTTAAGTTGATAACCGAAGGATGTAAGACTGTAAAGAGGGACAATTAAGTCAAAGACCATGCCTAATTTTGGGCCCCCACTTCAAGCAGAGTAGCAGGGACAGGATTACAATTGAGTACAGTAGTTGTTCAGAATTCGGTCTTCCTGTCGCCGTCGGAAACTCTCTTTATTACGCACTGCCGCACTGGGCACAACTCATCTAAGGGAAGAGTATAAATACACACAATCAGATCATCACCCACGCTCTGCCTTTTACTTTCACCCCTTTGACACTATCGCCCCTTTCCAACCCAACCCCTGAAAAGATGGCAAACATAAACACAGCTTATAAAACTGTTTATTTGCCGGCACCACTTGGCTCATCTAAATCCTCGACATTATCATGCCAACAACTAAAGCTAAAACAAAAACAACCAACAAGGAACATGTCTGTCTCTTGCGTCTCCTCACAGAATCCCATATCGCCCATCAAGTCCGACAAATCGTTTGAGCGTTTTGCCAAAGATATCTCGAATAGTGCAACTGAGCTTATGGCAAGACTGATTTTGGATCCCTATATGGCATTTTTCTCTCTTTTCACCGACAAATTGAAGTACCAAATTGTCAATTTAACTGTCGTCGTACTTGACGAAGATGGCTCTATTAAAGAAAAGTTGCTCCAACTTATCAGCGAGTCCGAATAAAGAATCTAAGTCAGACGATACACATGAGAGCTACAGCCTCTTTTTGGCAGGTAAACTATTACAGTAGTTAACATGCATGATTATTACAGTGTCTTATCTTGTAAATAAATTCTAATGGTAGTGGTTTGGTTTGGTTTTGTCTGCAGAGTTTACCAAATGCTTGTTGGATTGCCAAGATCGTTGGGTTCATAGTCATTACATAACACACAGATGGCCGATTCGGGGTCTTTTTTTTTTAGCATGTCATTGGTATTTATCCTACCCAAAGACATGGTCCAAACAAAAGCTCCTACCTTGTAAGGAATCTCCGCCTTCCAAAGTAGGTTAGCAATAGGAAATTGAGGATACGTAGAAGGCGCACTTAAGATAGTAAGGAATGACTTGGACGAAAATACACCATGATCATCACCAACCCAGATTCTAGAGTCTCCCTCTCCTGAGAGTTTAGAACATCAATTAATGAAACAAGTTCAGCCATTTCCTGGTCATGTGGAGGTCGCCTCAAATGGAGATTACATGAATCATTACCCTGCGAATGAAAATAAATAGGAGCTTGATGTAGTGTTGATAATCGAAATACACGAGGGGACCTATTGCACAGCGGTTGATCTCCAATCCACAAATCCTCCCAAAATCTTATATGTAACCCATCACCCAATTTGTATTTACCCCGCGGGAAGTAAAAAGAGGAGACTTGGTTGACAAACTTCCAAGGGCAAGCATGTGTGACGCTCAAGGTATCGACCACATCCCATCCGTCTTCATGCAGCCCATATTTACTTCGAATGACTCAATGCCAAAGAGACTCCTCCTCCAAGGGGAATGCCATAACCATTTCCCAACAAGAGCAATATTCTTTAACACTAACCTCCGAATGCCTAAACCACCCTCCTCCTTAGACCGACAAACCCTATCACAACTAATGAGATGATCTTTCTTATTCCCATCAGCACCGCTCCAAAGAAAGTCTTTCATTAGCTTCTCAATCTTATTAGCATCTCCCACTGGGTATCCTAAACAAAGACAAGTAGTACAAGGGAATACTAGACAAACATGATTGTAACAAAGTTATCTGGTTGCCTAGTGAGAAATATTCTCGCTTCCAGCCATCTAGCCGCTTAGCAACTCGCGACACAACAGGCTCCCAGAAAGACTGCGACTGTGGATTACCCCCAAGTGGAACTCCTAGATAAGTAAGAGGCCAATTATGAATTTCACACCCAGCAAGCGATGCAAAAACTTGAAGAGACGGGCCATCCATATTAATCCCTGCCAAACCACACTTCAACATATTGATTTTCTTGCCCGATATTAGTTCAAAGATATGAAGGATTCAGAGAAGATTATATTGTTTCTTCTACTGGTTGATTAATGGCCCAGCATATTAATTGACAGTGTGAATGAAGTTCCCCATTTTTCTTAGCTTTTTTAGCTTTCTCAACTTTTGGATCAGTAGATGACTACTTGTAGTTTCTCTATTTTTTGGTTTGTCCGGTCCTTTGTAGTTGGTTTTATGTTGTGTAGCAATGAGTGTTATCATCAGTAAGTTAAATTTACTCAACAATGGTACAGAGAAAATATGGACTGACAGGGATTCCCTGAAGTAAAGTTTTTGAGGTGGTACTTGGCACTGGGGCAGTTGGAGCAGAACTGGGAAATAGAGGGTGCCAGGCATAAGTGATGAGCTTAATTATTTGTTGTCAATGGAAACCTGTAATTCATTTGGTTACTGGTTTATGTATTCACTGCAATTTCCCTCACTAGTGGTCTATTCGGGATAAGATGTTCTTTCTAGTGAATACGTTCAAAATTGAAGTTTGATTGTTACTTTCCATGCCATCTTCGTGTGTGTGTGGGTGCGTCTGTGTTATGTGTGTGTATGTGTGTGCCCGAGTATAGCAAGGAATGTGGTGTCTAATGTCAACTCATTTTGTTGATATTATATATTCAGCTTGGTTTGATTTCAATTTTGATGAGCGACGCTATGGCAGCCTGGTACCAGACCTATTGATCCCTGATTAGAGATTTGGGCACGCTGGTTAAGCTTGTTCCTGCCTCCACAGGTCATTTTTTGACAGGCTCCAACTCACATCAGTCGCATGAACCTATAGGCTGGGTTGGTGTCATTAGGAATTTAGCCATAAGCCTGTTACAGCCTCCCCTCTGGGCATCATTGTTTTTCTGTACTTTTTTCATGGCCATACCATGGCCTTCAATCCATCCAGGGGTTGCCACCGCACCTTCTGGTTTTACAGATTGCTTATCCTGCCTCTGTTATGCATCCCCTGCGAGAAATCCTTGAATGATGAACCCGAATGATTTATAATAGCTGACTCCCAAGTTCTGATCCTTTTGTTCTTGTTGTCGTAGTGTGCTTCTGTTTGTTAAATTGCCAAATGTTCCTTTTACTCATGGTGGCTTCACTGCCAGCCCACATGATCTGTACTCTGTAGCGTAAAGAGTGTCTATAAGGCTACAAAAACTTAACCATGAGCGTGGGTTGGTGTGAGAGGAAGGTTAGGTGGCATTAAAAAGATGAAAAGCGCACTGCTAGATAGGAGGCTCTTTCATATTTGGGTCAAATTTGGTTGTGTGAAGCTTTAAGTGGGAATAGAGCTATTTTCTTTATACTGATACAGAAATCCCATTGTTTTGAATCTAGACTGTGTTCTATGTATGCTTCTTGACTATATGGAGAAGAAGATATCGGCAGAAGACTTGGAATCAATCAGAAGTATGCTTGATGAGATTTTTTATTAGCTCAACAATTTGAAAATATGCTTTGTGAACTTGAGTGCTTGCTTTATTTGCTGCAATCTCAGCCCTTTCTCAGATGAAACAAATTTGTCCATTTAACTGTTCAGCCAAGTGCTGCCTGGAACTGTTGGCTGGTCAGTTGGAAACTAACCTACTAAACCCATGCTGATCTTGGTTCAACTTGTAACCTTTCCACTTGAAGCAGGCTGAGATGGAGAGTGTGAGAGGTTGTTTGATTTTTTGTTTTGGTTTGTGGTTATGGTTGGACTATTACATGGGTGGTAACCCAAAGTTAACAAAAACCAAAATTACCTGATGTGATCCAATCCTAATTCACTTTTCTTTTTTTCATCTATATAGATTCTTTAAAGCTTTATATATTTTGGAAACTTACCCAAGTTGACGCCAAAGTGCCTGTGTTTAATGAACTAAACATAGATTCGTACCATAGCTGTAAACGGTCTGAGTTATTTTTTTTTGTATGCGAACTTAATCCTTTCATTTATGCTACATGCTTAACATTGTTTATCCCTTTTTCAGTTCTATTATGTACAGGTATGGAAACGATATGTAAACTATGATAATATTATCGTCACCCGTGAGGACTTCAAACAATTCTTGAAGCAGCTCTACTCTAGAGAAAGTGACATTCTGGTAATGCATGTTGAATTTGCTTTCTGATCTTTTTTTTTAGAAATTTGTATGCAATGATTCTGTTCTGGAGTTTGCTGTTCGGTGAATAGTTTTGGCTATGATCTATTTGGTTTCCTTAGTATATGCTTCCTCATCCGATAATTATAGCTTCACGAAAAAACGAAAGGTCTGGAATGGCTCTTTTTTTTTTACAGTACAAGGAAGACCGGCTGCTCTCAGGCCAAAAACACAGCACATAATATGAAGCACTCTAAGAAGTTACCCATAAAACTACCCCACTCTAGTTTGGGCCTTAGGCCGAACCCATGAGCCCCTGCCTCCTTACTTTTCAGGGGATTACGGTTGTATGCTTATGAAAATCAACGGTAGTGGGATTCTTACGAGCCTTTGTCTCCAACTGATGCCATTCAATTGCTCACTGTACATTATTAGTGTAAAAACTTTTATGGTATCCCAACCTTGTGATAACCTTCTTTTTTTTAATTCCATACAATTGCTCAGTGATGCATTGCGGCACACTTACTGTAACAAAATGATGTATTTGCACCAAACGAATTCTAAACAATACACATTTCGATTTGCGTATGTGATGTTGCTGCTACTAAAGCTATGTTAGGTACAAGTTTGTTATTGTTGTTCCATTGAACATGCCACAGACTGATAGAGATTCAGGACTCATTTAACCTTGTACATTGCGCACCATGGAATCATCCTAGGATGGTAATTTGGATAGATTCGCTTTTGGGCTCTTTTGGAAAATTCCTTCCTCTTTTTATGTATATATATATATGTAGTCAACCTTATGATTTTACTTTTGCTTGGCTATTATTGTTACAGAGTGGTCAGGCAAATTGCGTGAGAATTGCTATGGATGAAGACAAGTTAAAAGCTGTTCAAGGTTACTCTCATTTGACTATTGGAGATGATCAAACGTGTACTTGACTTGTGTACACTGAAATAATTTACAGTGTGTGAGTGGGTGAGTGAGGAGGCCTCTACGTTTGAATAAAACAGTTTAGAAACAACAGTATAGCATACCTTTTTTATGTCCCGTAGTTTACTTTTGTTTGTGTCACTAGTTAGTACTCACTTTTGGCAGTGTGCGAGATTTGCAGTATTGTGGAGGTAGAGCAAATGAATAGATTCGAAAGAGGTGATGCTACACCTGACTTAGTTTTGTCATTGTTAATGTACTTCTAAGTTCTAATATGTGAGCCTTCACTATTACGACTTGCACAGTAGCACTGCGTCCCTTTTTTCCAATATGTCCAATTTGTGTACTTCAAGTTTGGCTGATCTTTAAAATTTGTGTAATAGGGCTGCGCATGTCTTAGCGCACCTTCCATTACCGGAGTTTTCGACTCATGTGTGGAGCGATGAGTGTCTCTTCACGCAGTACGCCAATCTCTCAGTACAGTACTCTTTTTCATAAAAATTCCATAACATACCCTTCTCTAAAAAAAAAATGGAATCAGCTCTCTAGGGTTTATGTAACCATCTGATGAACTCCGAAATCTCACAACTGATTCTACATTATTTTGGAAGTATGAAACATTAATATACACCCCGTGAATAGGTAGCACCGTTGATTGCCACCGTAGCACTAAGAGATCAGAGACGGTGGAGCATTAAGAGAGAGGACATTTTTTAAGATGGAAATGATAGGGGCATAATTGTCTAAATTCGTACTATAGGAGAGAAATGTGTACTGCGAGAACAAACTTCGTAAAATTTTATTCCTTCACTAACTTTGTTTGAAAGTTATTCCACACATGTTGTCCATGTGGATTGGATAGCTCCAAACCCAAGTTTTTCATATTTATTGTCTATTTACAAAAGATAAAAACTCCAAAAAAAACTTTGCCACATTTAAATTTCCCAAACAAACAAATCATTGCTTGCTTCATTTCTTTGATTCCCACAAGTTAGTTATATCATAGTGATATGTGCTATTGGTGTGGGTATAATGATGTTGCTTTAGCTCATTTTGATGTCAATAGGCTCGGGATTTGTATGGAAAGTTTATACTTCATTCATTTGCAATCATCGTTGTAATTGGAGGGATTTGAGCTAATTATTATGTATCTTGTATCAATCAAAGGCTTTGGGAACATGGAATAATCTTTGGAAGAAGGAAACTTTTGACACGGATTTATTCAGACAGTGTTCGGTAAAACGGCCATAACTCTCACATACAACATCGGATGAAGCTGATTCAAGGACCGTTGGAAATTTAAAAGAAAGATCTAAAACTTTCATGTTGATGACAAAGTCCAATTCAGACAGGAAGAGGTTCAAAATCGGCCGGGAACGTGTCAGACTGGTTGAGCCGCAAGTTGCGGCTCTATGCGGCCAGTTTTTCTTTTTTTTTTGTTTTTCTTATTTCTTTTTGATATTTTTTATTAGTTATTGGGCAACTTTAGAAACCCTATATATGCGTTTTGCCTCCTAGTTCATTAGGTTATCTCATACATTATTATTTTACATAAACCTCTCTAGAAATATTATGGAGAACTAATCTCCTCTCTTGATTGATTAGTTGAAGCTATTGAATTCTACAAACTGTAAGATTGGTCTTCTCTCTTTCTACTCTTGAATATTAATTGCTTTCCTACTTTTATTTTATGATTAACACTTGCTTTCTCTAGGGTGTACAACTAGGTGAATTTTTGTGTTGATTAATTGCTAGAATTGATATTGAATCCCTAATTGTTCAATCCCTCTTTTCCAAGTAGCAACAACGGTTTATTGATGCATGCTTTTCATGGTTAGTAATTCATAGCGAGAGTAATTACATTGATTGAATACTACCCGCTTTTGTTAGTATTATCTTTCTTTATTGATATTTCTCTAATTTGATTATTGCTGCTGTTAGATGAAATTCAAACGCTTGTTTTGGGTTGTTTAATCGTTAGGGTTATATATGAACGCTTTTCGTTATATATAGCTAAAACCTATGGAGAAATAGGAAGTTAGTTTTCACAATAAGGTATTCAAGAGGAGTAGTTAGAAGTGATTTTCATGATCAGTTGGTTAATTCAGTAGTGGATATTAATTCGACCAAGACTCTTTCCCTATTGTTTTCACAAGTAATTTAACTAGCTTTCATTAGTATAATTAGTTTAGGTTGATTCACATACTGAAAATCCCCCATATGTGTTTACGTTTTCGCACATTAGAAGTCCCCTTTCCTCGTGGATACGAACTCTACTTCCCTATGTGCTGTAATTAGTATAGGAAATAAGAATTAATTTGGACGCTTCGACAAGCACTTCACCAAATTTGGCGCCGTTGCCGGGGAAAGGTGTTCAACTTTTTGATTGTGTGAATTGCGTACCGTTTTTCAAAAAAAAAGAAATTATTTTCTGTTTGTTTATGGTACAAACCCGTTCTACTAACGAAGAAATTGTGCAGTTTGACCAAGAAATAGAAAGAACTCTTTGCAGGTTTGCGAAGGGATTTGACAAATAAATTTTGTGAGTTGCCGTTTGCATTTGATTGTGATTTTGACGAGGAACCCATTGAGATGACTAGGGAAACTTGTACTTTGAATGAGCTCACAACTCCTAATCTTGATCAACAACCTTTGTGCATCACTTTTCCTGCTTTGGATGAGAAAGGTACTTTTGAGCTTAAATCTGGGTTGATACATCTATTGCCGTCGTTTCATGGGTTGAGTGGAGAAGATCCCAATAAGCATTTGTCTACATTTCATGTGGTTTGTACTAGTATGAAACCTAGTGGGGTGACCGAAGAACAAATAAAATTGAGAGGTTTTCCTTTCTCTCTAAAGGATTCGGCGACTAATTGGTTGTATTATCTTCCTCCTGATAGTATCACCACATGGGCTGAAATGAAGAAGGTAGTCTTGACAAAGTATTTTCCTGCTTCTAAATCATCTACCTTGGAGAAGGAAATAAGTAACATTGAGCAGCAAAATGGTGAATCCTTGTATGACTATTGGGAGCGCTTCAAGAAGTTTTGTGCTAGTTGCCCATATCATGGCTACACTGATCAAGACTTGATTCTTTATTTCCACAGTGGTCTTAGTGATGATGATTTGAGAATGGTGAATGCAGCTAGTGGTGGAGGAATTATTAATAAGAGCCCTCCTGACGCGATGGATTTGATAGCGGAGTTAGCTGAAAACTCCAGGCAACACAGTCGCAGAGATTCCACCAGACGGGTGAATTCAGTTAGCTCTAATTCATCTAATTTGGAGAACCAAGTGGCTGTTTTGACATCCATGATGCGTGAGTTCCTTATGAGTTCCAAGACCCGTCAGGTGAAAGCTTGTGAGATTTATACTTCGCCTGGGCATCCTAATGATTCATGCCCGCAGCTTCAAGAAGAACAAGTTCATATAGCAGGTTTTCAAGACCAAGGTTACCAAAGAAAATATGATCCATTTTCCCGTACCTACAATCCTGGTTGGAGGGATCACCCAAATTTGAGATATGGAAATCAACAAGGAGATCAACAACCAAGTTCTTCATTGCGTGAACAGTTTCGACAACCATACTCGCAGCAACAAGCCCAAAGCTCTACTTCTAGCATGTCCACTGAAGACATGATTCGATCACTTGCCTCAAATGTGACCACCATGCAGCAAAATATGGTGCAATTTCAACAGGAGACGAAGTCTAACATTCAAAACTTGGAGACCCAAGTTAGTCAAATTTCTATTACTGTGGGTAGACTAAGCAAAGGACTCGGCGAAGCTCCCATCTCAACCACTTAATCCTAGACAACAAGTTCTTACAATCACATTGAGGAGTGGAAAAGAGTTGGAAGAAGCGAAGAAACATGCTAGAGAATAAGTTGCAGTTGAAAGAGAAGAGGAGAAAGAGCAAGAGTAGGAGGTCACGATCGATCCTGTTACTCCATGTTCTAGTTTTCCTCCTTGTCATCTTATGAGCCAGTTCCGCCTTTTGCAGAAGCTTTGAAGGATACACGCAGGTATGAGAAAGATAATGACATATATGAGACTTTTAGCAAATGTGAGGTAAATATTCCACTTTTGAATTTGATTAAAGGTGTGCCTAGATTTGCTAAATTTTTGAAAGAACTTTGCACTATTAAAAGGACTCATAGGCTTAGTGGGAAACAAAAAGTTAAGGTTAGTGAACGTGTCTCTGCTGTGTTTCAAAGGAAACTTCCTACTAAGTGTAGTGATCCTGGCATGTTTTCTATCCCTTGCATTATTGGAGATACCAAGTTTTCAAAGGCCATGTTAGACTTAGGAGCATCGATTAATGTCATCTTACTCCTTGTACCAATCTTTGAAATTGGGTCCTTTGCATAAAACTGGTGTGGTTATTCAATTAGGTGATCGCTCTAATGTGTATCCCAAGGGTGTGGTTGAGGATGTGTTTGTGCTTGTTGATAAGTTTACTCCTTCCTACTGATTTTTATGTGCTTGATATGGAACATGATATGCATGCAGCACCTATTCTTTTAGGGAGACCTTTCTTAAAAACTTCTAGGACCAAGATTGATGTGTATAGTGGTTCTTTGACTATGGAATTTGATGGGAAAATATTAGAGTTTAACATATTTGGCTCTAAGAAATATCCTGCTACTGTGCATTCCTTATGTTCCATTGTTGATGTTGTTAAGCCTCTAGTGAAGAATGATTTTGATTTAAATGGTGTTGATGACTTGCAAGTGGTTGGTAGCAACAACTTGGATTATTCTATATCTACTAACTTGCCGGTGATGGTGGGGGAGTTGAATGAGTACTTGAAACCCCCCGATATACCATCGAGTTCAAAACCTATTTCACTAACCCCTTTGCCTTATGAGAAATTCTTGCCATCTATTTTGCAGGCATCTATGCTGGAGTTGCAACCTCAAGAGTTAAAGCAGTTTCGATTGGAGTCATATGACAAAGCCAAGGATTGGCATGACAAGATGGTTCATGATCTTGTGAATGTGGATTGATTCTCATGATGCATTACGTCGAGCCACTGACGTAAAATGAAGGTGCTTTTCGGGAGGCAACCCGAACTATTTTTGTTTGATTTCTAACAAGTGTGTTCTTTTGTGCTTTAAAAAAAATATATGAAAAAAAAAGAAAAAAAAAACGACATGTAGTACAGGTGAAGATGCATAAGGAGGCCCTGAACGATAATATCTCCATGACACCTGACTTCTCCATTCAAAACTCCAGATTTCCCATTACCATCCACTTCCCTACTACTATTCTCTCATTCCACCATTCATAGCCTATCATATCCTATCACCATGGCTTACGCCCCAACAATACAATCCTAATCCAATTTCAACCAAACTTCGACATAACCCTACAAATTGAGGGGTTTGCAACTGGTAAAGCAATTGGTTCGTAATTGGAGGGTCGGGATTTGAGTAATGAGCGGTTATATGAAGAATTCGACATGAAAGGTACGACTTGAAGTGAGTGGTTTTCTTTCCCCGTTTGGTTTCCTTGTGATATTATGTTGTTCTTACATTGAGGACAATGTAAAGTTTGAGTAGGGGGGGAAGAGAATCTACATTGTACATGTTATATGTTAAAAAAAAAACAGAATAAAAAGAAAAAAAAAGAAAAAAAAAAAAGAAAACCCGCTAAGTTGAAAACCCGTATGGGCGGCTTAGGCAAAAAAGGGGGGCCGGATAGGTTGAAAACCCAATTGGGCAACCTAGGTAAAAAAGTGGCTTATGAGTGGGTGAGATGGTGAGTTTTTTAAAAAAAAATGTGTGGCTAGGATGAAAACCCGCAAGGGCTCCTAGGCAAAATGAGAGAAAAGAGAGAAATTTTATCCCATTTTGACGAAGGTGGTGACATAAGGATGGAGGATTTGGGTAAGTTCTATTTTGGTGATTTTGGAGGATGAGGTGTGATTTTCGGTGAGATTTAGAATTGGTTGATTGTGCCTATTTTGAAGATTTGTGCGATGAATGATGATGAGAGTTGGTATGATGGTGTTTAGCTTTGAGTCCTTTGAGATTTTTCGGGATTCTTGGTTTGTTTCTTATAGTGGAGTTAGGAATTTGGACATGTCAACTTGTTCGTGATTTTGATGGTGACCTTTGGAGTTATATTTTGCTTTTGTTTACTCGAGGACGAGTAAAGGTCTAAGTGTAGGGAGTTTGATATGTGCTATTGGCGTGGGTATAATGATGTTGTTTTACCTCATTTTGATGTCAATAGGCTCGGGATTTGTATGGAAAGCTTATACTTCATTCATTGCAATCATCTACTCAAGGAAAGGCCGGGCATGCTTTTCTTTGTGTTCAACACAGAAGCTATAGGAGTTCTTGTCGCCCATTATCTTCGTTAGAAAGGAGAATTTGTGCTTCTAGTGATTAAGTCAAATAATGAAATGACTTAGCTTCTTTTGCAGAGAGTATTGTACTCATCCTTCTGATTCTCTTTTGTGAGATTCCAGATACCATTGACCCTCTGCGGCTCCACAGCAGAAAGTTGAAGATGTTAGTCCAAAGGTACTTTTCCACCATCCTCTTCTTCTTTTTTCTTTTTAAAAAAAGCTAGACAGCGAGATGTTCCTGAACCCAGTGACAGCAGCTACTGAGTGTATTGTCTTCACCTACTATTTCATATGTTAATGGTTTGTTGACATTTTGTCAGATGTGTGAGGAATTAATTTTGAAACTAGCTGGCCAAAAATTTGAGGATGTTACTTGATGTTAAGCCTTGGGTGATGCATGCGGAAGTTGGTGAGAAGTATTTGCCCTCGGAAAAACGAATCAGTTTAGCTGGGATGCGGCTCATCGCTTTCCTCCTGGTGGTTTTGGTGAGTTCAGTTTATTGATTGAAGTTTTCTCCTTGTTGCTTGCAATAATGATCTGTGTTCACATACTGGCATTAGCATTATAATATGTAGGCATGAACCACTGGCATTCAAGATGCTCAGAATCTTGCATGGAAGCTTTCTGCTGTACATATGTCGTCAATGGCGTTTCTGAAAGCACGCATCTCAAGACTTATGAAACAGAGTGAAGACCGGTATAGGCTATTGACTTCATGTGGTATAGAAATATTTCATGGGTTTACACTTCTTTTGTCCATTGTTGACATATCACCATATTGCTCTGTCCAACACAAAACTCAGCATCCAGAACTGTAGAGCAGCCATGGAAGTACCTGCTGCCCTTGGTCTTGTCCGTCCCAATTGTTGCTAATTCTGGTACTCGGTGGTAATCCTTTTGTGAAATTTGCTATTTGTCATTTTAAATTCATTAAGGCTTGTAAAGACTGGCATCCATTTTCACTGTTATTCTTTCACAGGGGATGCAATATCAACCTTAGACCTTGTATCTGGAGATAAACTCGAGTTCCTTCTCATAATAGAACCAGTAGAGTCATCCTACAATCTAGCGCATGCAGCTCTCATGGTTGCCGCAAAATTCAAAGTTTTGGTGAAGCTGTGTGTAATATGACCTGAAAACAAAGCTTGTAGCCTTCAGCTACAGAATCCAGCTTCATCTGCTCCGGGATCGTGTAGATGTTGTGGAGATCAACAAGTCACCAGATTCACCCTCATGGTGGGATTTGTGTCAGATCTGCGTGAGAGGAGCTATTCTTGTGAGCACATTGCTTGGCGGGCCTAATCAGAAATTCAAGACCCTGTTCGTGAGATGGATAGAGTCTTCTCTGTTGTATTAGGCTGTGTATAGAGAATACCAAATTAGGCTATGATGAAATTGGATTATGTTCACTATGGCATCTAGTATTTTGTTATGATCATCAAAGCTCTAAACAGCTCACTTGTAGTCCAAAACGCAAGCAGAGTGATATAGTAGTAGCTGTGTGTGAAATTTTGCGGAAACTGCTGTTCCGATTCATAAGCTATATCAAGTATCAAGTCTGAAACTGTTGTGCCGAATTTATTCACTAATGCCTCTCCATAACACATAATTGACATATATTTTTTCTCTGGAAAGGGGTAGTTTCAAAACATGAAGCCTCAAAACGTTAAGTCATATTCATGGATTTCAGTTAAAAGCTCTGTTAAAATTCTATGATGTCTTTGACTATTTCTAGCAATACTGAACAGAATAATATCTAGCAAGAGCAAAATTGGTGATACTGTTGGTCTTGCAATACTGGACATAATAATATCTAGCAAGAGCAAAATTGGAGATTCAATTCTAACGAGAAAACTGATCAAGGTGCACAGCTTCACTTCTTTAGCTTCACTTCTTTGGCATCACTTCTTTAGCTTAAGGATAACCTGCCACTAAAATAGAACTCAATCATAAAAAAGAGACCTTCAAAATAGTGAAAGGAGACAATCACAAGTGTTCAAGCTCTCAAGCTTAATTACAATAAAAACTAGAAAAATGTCTAAATATTCAACAACTCAGTACCCACAGAAAATGGCCAAGGCAAGGCAGCAAATAAGTGCAGACAACAAGAAAACGTAGGAACTGCAGGATTGAATCAGTATAGCGCAAGCTGACTTCGAGCAATATAATGGAGTACCAAAACTCAACCAAAATACGCAACACCACTCAATCTAGAATTCTGAGATTCTGAAGTTCCAACCCAGCACAAAAAGACACAATTTTTGTGCACAAATAGCTATCCAACCAAACCGAGAGCAGCTCAAACCGGGAACATAATAGTGTCACGGATTTTCAATTCACAATAACAAGCAATTGACAAATCCTTTAGGTGAAAAATCCACTTAGATTAACATCCCTACTGTCTCAGGATTACAAGGAGGCATATTAAGATTAAGAAACAATCTTGATGAGGAATCCAACACTGAACAACCCCAACAACACAGACAGTTACGCAGGACAGCAAATGGTGAGGGCAACTTTGCTCAACAAAAACAAGTGCCAAAATGAATTACCCAACAGAACAAACAATCAAATCTTATGCTCTGATGTTAGAGGATCACAATAAGCCCAAAAACACAAAATTCCACCAAGAGACGAGCCCAGAAATTCGAAAACAAAAACAGTGCACAAAATTGACAAAACAGACTGCCAAAAAGAATTTACCCAGTTGAATAAACACCCAAAACTATCTATAGGCACCAAGTATGCTTACTTTTGTTCTGAGGAAGGCGAGGTTGTTGGGTGTTGGTGCCGTAACCTTGAACCCAGACCCTAATCAATTACAAATCAACAATGAAAAAAAGACAAACTTCATTAATCACACACAACTAGTTCAAAGTGCATGCATCACGAACAAGCTATGATTTTATTCCCAACAACAACAACAAAAAGTTGTCAACTTTCAAACAATAACAACAACAACAACCATAAAAAGATTTTTCCCCTGTTAACTGATTCTTAGAGCATATACATCAATGCCCTCCATTTTGGAGGTCACCCAATAAAAAAATTATTTTTTGTCTCAACTTTATACCATTTACAAGTATACGAACTTAACCCTAATACACCTCAAACATCAGTGCCCTTAATTTGGAAGTCACAACACTCTCCCTTACACACATATTTGACCCACATAATATTATATTTTACTACATCTTTACTATATTAAATTTTTTGTAACATATATCAAAATTGGTCTCTAATTGTAAGAAACAAAAAAAAGAGGAGTTTAGATTTTTTTATTATCATTTTTGAATTTTTTTTTAATGAAAAAAAAACATTTAGTAAGTATTAAATGGAACAAAATAATTTTAAATATTTGAGTAAACAATATCAAGATTGGTCTCTATCTGTAGAGAACAAAAAGTTAGGAATTTAGGTATTTTTATTTTATGTTTTTGATTTTTTTTTAAAAGAGAAAAGACCCGTTTAAAAAACGGGTCTTTTCTCTCAATTTACGAGGGACACGTGTCGCGCGGGCATTGGCCCGTGCGACACTGTGTCCCATACACGCTGACTGGCGCGTTGCAATGTTGCAACGGCTCTTTCCTTTGAAAGGAAAAAGTTGTTGTTGTCCACGTGGCCGTTGAACAGCGCGCCACGTGGACAGTGGGCCCCACCCGCCCTAAGAAAAATGGAGGGCGGGGTACAGCCCTTGAAAAAAGGAGGGCGACCCAACATTGTATTTTTGCAATGTCTTTAGGTTTATTTTTAGGTATTTTATACTTTTTAGGGTGACTTTATACCCAAAATGTCATTGATATAGATGCTCTTAAGTTTCCTTCCATTTGTGCCTTCAAATAAATTTTTTCCACCTTTATACCCTGATATTATGCCGACTAAGATACTTGTTTGGAATTACAAAACAACAATAACAACAACAATGAAAATAACAACAATAACAACAAAAAGATTGAAACTTTTTGCTTAAAACGCAATAAAACAGCAAAAACAATAACAAACAATAAAAATAACTCACTTGCTGTTAGAGTCCAAACTGTGACCGGCCTACAAAACCAAACAAAGAGCAAATATTGTATAAGTAAAGAGAAGCAAAGGAGGGGAAGGGGGGAAGGAAATTATACAAAAGAGAAGCAAAAAAACCCACCCAAACAAGAACATATAGCGAAAGAAGTGCTTGGGAAGTTCAAGCTTGAACTTTTTCGGTACCTGGTAGAAGACGAAAGCCCTAGCTAGAGCAAAGCCGCACTTGAGCCATATGTTCGTCGAGAGCTGAACCCCAATCTGACACAAGAAATCTGCTCCCTCATGAAAGCTTTTGCCAGCATTATTGACTGTGAAGAATATGTTAGAGTTATCCTCTTCATCCTCTTCTCTCTCTGAGCATGAAATGGGGTGAGGGTGAGTGGGTTTGAGGGTGGTGGTGAGAGAGGTGGGTTTGGAGGTGATGGGGAAGGATGTTTTGGTGGGGAGAGGATGGAAGGAGGTGGTATTGGTGGTTGGTTTTGTGGGGAGGAGAGAGGGTAGGAAAGTTGTCGTGATTGTAGCCATGGTTATGTTTGGATTCGACGGGAGCTCTTTTTTTTTTTTGGGCAAGGAGAGAGAGAGAGAGAGCAGGAGACGGAGACGGAGAAGGAGATGGGATGTCTGCCTGAGTTTACAGTGTAGTGACTAGTGAGTGAGGAAAGAAAGATAAACGAACAAGTCTTTTGATAATGACGAGAAAAAAAAAGAAGAAAGAAATACGCGCTCATGGTAGCCGCTAGATCAAGATCTGACGGACGTCTTGGACGCGCTTTTTTAAAGCAGAACCGACCGGTTCAATGAAAACATCTGGTTCAGCTAATGCTAGATGGGTTATTAAGAAATGTTTAGGGCATGTTTATGGGTTGTATTTTAGTGGGTTCATTTAAAGGGAAGTATAATACCTATAATATAGGACCCGTTATATAAAAGTATAAAAGTGAGTTTTAAAATCCACATACTCTTTGTACTCACAATTAACTAAATCCATGGGACCCACATGCATTTCTTTTTTTAAAGTTCATTTATTCTTAAATCTTAAGTGAGTTTAACTAATAAAGTAGAAAGTATAATTAGAGTTTAAAACAAAAATTTGTGATGTGTCACTTTTGTTATACTCTAGTGAGTATAAGGGTTAAACATGCCCTTAGGTGTCAAAAAATGGTTTACTGGTGTTAGTGATGTGTAGACCTGGCCACGAGTCCGGGGTGAGTTTTAAACGAGGCGAGTCGTAGAAAAGGTGA
>ONZK01003148.1:8324-22972 GCA_900322385.1 Pharnaceum exiguum
ACAAAGACTTGACCTTGGATCAAGATAAGATAATGCTTTAGCATCCCAACTTATTTCAGATTTGGATGGGCCTGATCCTCCCCCTAAGGTTGGGAATAATGACTCGTCAAAATGACAGTCAGCAAAGCGGGCTCTAAAAAGATCACCCGTAGTAGGTTCAAGATATTTCAAATTTGAAATCGAGTCAAAACCAACATAGATTCCCAACCTTCTTTGAGGGCCCATCTTAGTCCGAATTGGTGGAGCAATGGGAACATAAACTGCTCAAATGAGGTATACTTGGTTCTTTTCCAGATACCAATTGTAAGGGGGATAGCTCATGATATGCTGCTGGCCTTAATCTTACCAATGTTGCAGCATGCAGTATAGCATGTCCCCAAGAAGATGACGGCAATTTTGATTTCATCAACAATGGTCTAGCAATCAGCTGTAATCGTTTTATCAACGATTCAGCACGACCATTTTGAGTGTGGACATGAGCCACGGGATGTTCTACTTCTATCCCAATCGCCATACAATAATCATTAAATGTTTGGGATGTAAACTCACCTGCATTATCAAGTCTTATTTTCTTGATGGGATAATATGGAAATTGTGCCCTTAATCTTACTATTTGAGCAAGAAGCTTAGCAAATGCGACATTTCTTGTCGATAATAAGCTTACATGCGACCAACGGGTTGATGCATCAAGCAACACCATAAAATATCTAAATGGTCTGCATGTTGGATTAATTGGGCCACAAATATCCTCTTGGATTCTTTCCAAGAATGCAGGAGACTCATCTTTCAATTTATTCTTTGATGGTCTTATTATCAATTTTCCAAGTGAACAACTAGCACAAGGGACTTGACCGAACCGTGGCACCCTGACATTTTTCAATGGGTGTCCAGAAGAGCTTTTAATAATTTTAAGTATCATACTTGTACCAGGATGACCTAATCGGTCATGCCACAGAGACATCACTTTCTGGTTGTCTACCTTCTGGCTAAACACCATATTTGTTTCAATTGGATTGATGTATGTGTAGACACCAATATTTTAGGTGTCATTATTAGGGTAGGAAATATTTTAGTTTAGATATAATTTTATTTCTTTAATATTCTCTACTTATTTCCCAAGCTAGCTTAGGCCTATAAATAGGATAGGGTCTTAATTAGAGTGCAGGCTGGGCTGAATAAGCCGACAAGGCCTCTGTCACCTCAGATGGAGCAAGCCGCCATGGCACCATCTCTCTCAAAAAACCTGGTTCAAGAATAAGTCTAGGCCCTTGGACCAAACACAAATCAAACCCCGCTCCCTTTTAGTTGGAATCAAGAGTTAACAAAAGTTGTATCCCCACAATCATTCAATAAAAATATCTTGTTCTCCAATTGTTATTTTCTCCCTATTATTATTAGGTCGATTATATTTTTGGTTTACAAATTGGCACGCTCGGTGGGACAACTTTTTCTCTTCATCTTCGACTACAAAGGGGGCAAATAGAAAAAAAATGAAATTGATGGTGTTGCCGCAATCGAGGACTCAATGCCAATAGGCACGACAACGTACATCACGTGAAGAAGTAGCAAATTACCAAATTGTTGCTCTTAAAATTCTTCTAGTACGTGGTGTTAATTGTGTTGACTTATTACTTTGGCAATTTAGGTGGTGGACACATGCGATTTAGCGATTGATGATGATGGAGTTCTCCTTCTTCAGCCCAATCAAGATAATCAAGACGCAGTAAAGAAGCTATCTAAAAAGATTGCCGCCATCATGTTTCAAAATAAGTTTCGAGACCCGTTGCATACAATATCAATGTCTATACAACAAGTCTCGAGGGGGCATTTGTAGACACCAATATTTTGACAATATTTTAGGTGTCATTATTAGGGTAGGAAATATTTTAGTTTAGATAAAATTTTATTTCTTTAATATTCTCTGCTTATTTCCCAAGCTAGCTTAGGCCTATAAATAGGATAAGGTTTTAATTAGAGTGCAGGCTGGGCAGAATAAGTCGACAAGGCCCCTGTCACATCAGATGGAGCAAGCCGCCATGGCACCATCTCTCTCAAAAAACCCGGTTCAAGAATAAGTCTAGGCCCTTGGACCAAACACAAATCAAACCCTGCTCCCTTTTAGTTGGAATCAAGAGATCAACAAGAGTTGTATCCCCACAATCATTCAATAAAAATATCTTGTTCTCCAATTGTTATTTTCTCCCTATTATTATTAGGTCGATTATATTTTTGGTTTACAGTATGTATAATACAATCCTGACTAATATGATGGCATTTTCTCTAAGACACATTTGTTGCCAGATTCATATGCTGTAAGGCATAGATATTCTTTTCGTTCCTCAGTCATGGTTTCCACATGAAATCCATTTTGACGCAAGTCTTTGAAACTTAACAAGTTTCTTCGAGATTTACTCGAATATAACGCATCTTTTATAATCAACCTTGTCCCTTTTGGGAGCATTACGGTTGCTTTTCCTGATCCCTCAATTAATTGAGTATCACCAGATATGGTGCTCACATTATCCTCACCTAATGTAAGATGGGAAAAATAAACTTTGTTTTTCAGCATGGTATGTGTAGTGGCACTATCCACTAGACATTGTTCTATGATTTGTGGTTGATTGCGTAGTGTATCCATATCTATTGTCAAATAACAAATATTCAAAATTAAAAACTTTTATTCATTGCTTGTAGAAATTGAAAATTACAGAAGTACAGACTTGAATTTTAAAATGCAGAAATAGGGAAAATACATATTCATCATTTTCTAGTTCATTGGACCAAAATCCTCCTCGATATTGTCCAGAGAGTAGTCAGAGATACTGAGAGGGGCTGTAGTGGTGGTTTCATCAACATAGTTGATTTCAACCATTTTTCCTTTACCCTTGTTGGCAGCTTGGTACAGCTCAACCAAATGTTTAGCTGTACGACACTCATTTGCATAGTATCCTATAATGCCACACTTGAAACAATTACCCTTAGGCTTTCCCTTGGGTTTATCATTTTTCATAGGGGCTTTGCCCTTTCCACTACCATTTCCCTTGGAATATGGCTTTTTCTGATTTCCATTTGGCTTGCCTTGACTTTTGCCACCAGCATGGTATTGCCCACGCTTGGGCCTAAAACCATTCGTGTGCACTGGATGTGCTTCAGCTGGAAGGGGTGCAGCCCCAGCGGGCCGCACATCATGGTTTCTTTGCAATAACTCGCGGTTTTGTTCAGCGAGTAACAGGACTACAATCAGCTGTGAGTATCTGGTGAACCCATTGAGACGGTATTGCTCCGTCAATGTGTAGTTTGTTGGATGCATCGTAGAGAGAGTTTTCTCCAGCATATCTGTGTTAGGGACTTCCTGTCCACATAACTTTAATTGGGAGGTTACGCGGAAGATAGCTGAGTTATACTCATTCACCGAAGTGAAATCTTGGAACCTTAGGTTATTCCATTCATACTGGGTCCTCGGGAGTAGGACCTTGCTAAGGTTTCCATATCTCTCCTTAAGGTGCTCCCAGAGTTCCTCTGGATTTTCAACCAGCAGGTACTCCTTTTTTAAGCTTTCTTGCAAGTGGTGGCGAATGAACACATTCGCCTTAGCCTTTTCTTGCACTGTGGCCTGATTGGCTGCCACTATTGTGTGTTCCAGTCCATTTGCCCTCAAATGGGCTATAGCATCTACCTTCCACTAGAGGTAACGGCTCCCAGCAACATCAAGGACCTCAAATTCTCTTTTAGCAATTCCAGCCATTTTCTGTTTACATAATATTAGTTAATAAATGTTAATTTTATGTTCAAATGTCAACAACAGAGGTCAGCTTAGGTGGTAAGAATTAATGTTAAGTAATATAGAGGCCTTGAGTTCGATCCACATGTAGCCCCACTTAGTTTCCTGAAATACTAGCTACCTCTATTTTGACATTTTATTAACTCATAAATTATATTTAAGTTATAATTATAATTAGCATAAAATATATCATGTACATAAGTAATTTATCATAACAACATTAGCTCATAAAAATAAATATGATACTTACATAAGTAAAATATGCATAATGACATATGATATTATTTATGCCTGCACAATTATAATAAAGTAATTAGTATGATAAATTTAATTGATAGATGGTTAAAATACTGTAAGCATAATATATTATTTATTATAGTATATTATATATTGTAAACTTTACCTCTTCGGAAGATTTCTTATACTGTCATAAATAATATATATGTACAGATAGTATAAATGTAAGTCTTATTTGAACAGATAAAATAAGATCAGTCAAAATATGCATTTATGAAGGGGGGGCCTGCATGTTTTCTTTTTCAACAAAAATTTCTTGCGTAACTTTAGTTACGCGGTGAACTATTTCGTCTCGTGATGTTTAATGGTGAACTGACACACTCATTTATTTTTCTCCTGGGTTTTTTCACTTCGTTCCCTTTATATATCCACTCGCCCTCATTCGTCTTCCACCCGTTCCCTTATCCCTTTCTTTCCTACAAAAAAAACTCCCCTCTTCGGTTCTGAAGCAGTTCCCTCAAAATGTATAAGATGTTTGGGAAAGAATTTAGCGAGGAGTTCATGTGGTGGTTTGTCTTAATTTGGTGTACGTTTGTTTTTTGGTACGGAATATATGTTGTTCGTTATATGTACCAAAGTTGTCGTCAGTGGAATTAGTAGCGGCGACGGGGAGGGGGTGAGAGCTCGGTGTACTCGTCGAGTTCTCTTTTGCGTTTTAGGATGGACGGGTCGGGGTCGGCGAGTCGTTGGGTGTCAGGCTCATCCTCATCGGGGTCATCGTTGAGGTTGATGATGGGTGGATGAGGCGGCGTCGGCGGTGTTCGTGCTTCACCGGCTTGGGTAGTATTTACTGGGTTATTTTGGGGTTGGCTGTTTGTAGTAGTTTGTAATAGTGGTACTATTTCCCTCTCAATAAGAATATATATTTTGCAGTTTGAGACGGTGTTTAAAGTTATATTAATTCCGTGAGCACTCATAATTTTAAACTGACTGTATGTAAATATAAAAGTACTGAAAATAATTTAAGTACTGAGTTTCCGAGTTTCTGATATAGAAGATCCATAATGGCAACTATAGAGCATACTTCTCGAAAACCTCTACTGCTAGTCGTGCTGATAACGTGTTAAAATATATAGTAGAGAAAGAAGTAGGAAGCAAAAATATAACTCAGTACCTAATGCTTTTTGGTATTCACCGGTGTGATTTTACATTTGCATCGAAGTCATATTTATAGGCAAAGTATGCAACCATATTTACTATGCCATTTATTACATTTACTATGCACGTTGAACTTTACACACGCAAAGCCATTCAACATTGTAACACTATTGACTTTTAACATATACTATTTTTTTTGAAAAAAAAAAGGTTATCTGACTAGGACCTACGAGGGTGGGGACCTGCGCGTCACAGGTCCCCGCGCTCGTTGGGACCTGGGCGGCGTAGGTCCCAACCTGCGCTCAATGTAGTTGATTAATTTCTATAGTGAAAACGGTTCAACTTTCACTAGGGGTATTGGACGAAGGATTCTTAGAGCATCTCCAATGGGCACATGTATTAATGAACTGACAGGTAATAATTGAGGGTAGAGAAAGTGGGATAATATTTAATTGTGGAAATAATGTACGTGGTTCAGTTGTACATTTATATACCTGAGTTGCATATTCATTTCATTGAGTTGTATGTTTACATGAATGAAATGTATGTTTTGCAATAAGAAATTTTGTGGGATAATATTTGATGAACTGACAGGTAATAATTGAGGGTAGAGAAAGTGGGATAATATTTAATTTTGGGAATAATGTATGTGGATCAATTGTACATTTACATACTTGAGTTGCATATTCATTTAATTGAGTTGTATGTTCACATGAATGAAATGTATGTTTAGATAAGAAATTTAGTACTTTCAGATGGACTAGGGTGGGCTCCGATGCACGTGAGTCATTGCTAGTGGGATTTGTTTATTCAATTGTTACTGTAGCTCTACAGTAACCGTGGTTAGACACTAGTGAGTAGAATTACTTCTCTTTTTTTTTGACCCCTGGCCCACGCGCTATACACAAAATTTGTGTGTAGCGCCTATGGCCCTAGCATTGCTCAATAGAGAGCTTTCGCTAAATAATAGTCATACGACATCATCAAATTTGATATCAATAAGATATGAAATCAATAGAGCAGAATACATTCGATACAAAAACTAACTGGTAGCATCCCTCTATACTTGAACGACTTCCTTTTCATCGGTGTCTTCAGTTGAGCAGCCTTTGTGCAGAAGAGCCCTATATGGCTATATGGCATTGAAGAATGTCTGATTCTGATATTGATCTTTCCATCTTGATGAACACAGCTCTTTGTAAATCCATATGGTCTTTGAACTCTATAAGAACAACTACTGTTAAAACTAAATAGATTACTCTTAAGACTAGTTTTATTAGTACTAGAAGTGAAATTAGACTAAAAAATACTGTAAACTTGAACTTTTGGTGCTACGATTGGAGAAGGGGGTGTCATCATGGTGCTTCAAAAGTATCGGTGCAAATTTAGGCACTAGTGCTTACATGGTGCTATCTAATTAAAATTAAAAAAAAATTGATTGGTTAGTAAAAGTTTTAGTGGGACCAGTTTAACACCAATTTATATAGCTTTGCATTAAAGTAAAAAATGCTTAAAGAGTGCTAATTTTTTAAAGACAACCTCTCTCTTCCAAGCACCCATAGAAATGATACTAGCATTGGAGATGCTCTTACCCCCTCCTGACATGGGAATCCTAGGGGTAGGCATCCTTACCATCTAAAAAATACTACAAAAAATTGAATATAAACCATCGATCGAAGTTCTGAAAGTACAAACATGGATTGCTAACGATAATTATCAAAGATTGATAAAAATGAACCCTACTTTTTTTTTTAATGGTTTAAAGGGAGTCTTTATGGGCGTGTTCAATTACAGAAAACAGCCCTTGTTTTCCATTTTTGTTTCTTAATTCTCTGAAAACATGTTCAAATATATTTTTTTCCAAAATCTGCTAGAAAACACATTTTCCCGTGTTTTCCAGATTATCAAAGAAATTTACAAAACATCACTTTTGATCTTTTTAATGTTTTCCTTACAATTTAAGAGAGGTGTTTCCCAAATATTTCCAACTCTCTCTCCAATAACCCACCCATGATCTTATCATCATCCACCAAACTACCACCATCATTGCCGGCGGCCAATCACCGGAGACGTCACCATGGACCCAAAACACCACCACCGAAGTCGTTGGACATGGATGACAATAGCCATGGTGGTTTGGTGGTCTCAAAACCCCCCGTTAATGTCTAGATCTACAAATAATCAAAGGTTCTCTCTCTTAACTTTACATAGAGAATGAAATATTTGACAACCCAATGAGAGTGGGAGGAAAGAGATGTGTCATCCCGTAGAAATGGTGGACGGAAATGGTGGTTGATGATTTCAATGGTGGTTTAAAGCATTTTGTTGGAGATGGTGATGTAACTAAGTGGTGGTGGTTGGGTTTGATATTGAGGGATGAGGATACACGATGGTGAGCAGGTGAGGTATTGGGAGAAAAGAGTTTACTTGAACACAATCCCTTGTTTTTATTTTGTTTCCATATGAGATGAAAAATATGAGATATTTGGAATATATTTCCACTACTGAACACGCCCTATATGCTTCAATGCTAATTGATGCAGTTTTGGGTAAATTTTGGAGGGAGAATTTGAAGGGTGTACAATGGTTTCTCAATTATTTTTTTTGGAAAAGGTACATCAAATACAAAGGGGCCCCCATCCCGGGGGATTATAACACCCTAAGTATAAAGGAACTAGAAGACTTATAGAACAGAATAGTATTTGTAAGAGGGAACCCAATGAATCCGGTACAAGCCCATTATCCCGGGTCAGGAACAGACCCTTTTTTTGTTAAAAGTGCCATGGATCAAGGCACAACCCTATATAAGGGTAAGGGTTCCGTCCAGTCTGGACGAAGGGGTACAACCGGATCACCGGGCACCCTCTCACAAATATCTAGACAGTTCTAACCTTAAACTAAAACAAGTTGGGCACCTACAACCAAAATGGTGCCTCTTATTCCTAATATTATACACTAAAACTAATGTACAAACTACTTTACAAAACTCGTAGCTTTTCCATATGCGGACCTCCGTATGCTGTATTTCTTGTTTCCCTGTTTCCTTGAGACTTCTTAAAACACGTGGCAGCACAAAGAAAAATTGCTTTCTCCGCTTGACACCAAAACGGAAAAACGTGGCAGCCTAACTTCACATTAACCGATCGAACTTCACATGAACCGACTGCAGCAAAACAAATCGGGTCAACCCAGCCCGATCTCCATCTTTGATCAATCCACACAAGTCCAAAATTGCAACAGCAGAAGATAGATGGCAGGCACAAACTAACGAAACATAATAATTTAATCAAAAGATCAAAAACATGACTTCTCAGTAAGCAAGACTCCATCACTTGAAAATTAAGCCCGACTTTATACCAAGACTCAATAAAGCCCGAAACCCGATTGAAGTTGAGTGCCAAAAAACGAGTTCACAAAAAACACTAAGACTTCCATTGAAGGGCCAAGATTAGTCGACTACAAATTGCTTTCTAATGACATAACAACGAATCCATGCAATCTGTAATACTCAAAATTTTACTAAGTTGCGTGAAAGCCTTAAGCCAACCCAATTCCATGGCAGCAACATCGAGCATGGTAAAACAAAATTTTGCCAGTAAACATCATCTACTAACAAAAGGAAACTGTAGTATCACTCAGAAGACGAAACCAAGCTACCAAAAACTTGTATCATGGAAACCCCACTTTTAACAACAAATGTCATGATGAAGAGCCAAATTGTACAGTGACTTATTTGGACATTTCAAACCGAAAAAAGACAACCCAGAACATGCAGATCTAAGAGATCGATGAGGGAAAGCTCATTCATAATCTCTCTCTTAACCCTCATAAGAGGAGAGAAGAATAAAGGGCAGTAAGGGGAGGTCAAGGGTGTAGAAATCTCTTCTTCCCCTCAAGAAGAGAAAGACCAAATTCGATTAGGGCGGTGGTAGCATAGATAGATCGGCAAAGGTGGCAAAAGGGGAAGGCTGAGAGCAGATTTGTGGTGATGAGGACGATGGTGGTGAGAGACAAAGGATTGAAGGTCAGCATGAGTGGGCTGTATGGTGGGCCATGAGAGACGATGAATGACGGGAGACAGATGACAATGGTCTAGGGTCAGTGTTTCATTATTGAAGACTTAAGTTCTAGAGAGAAGGGAGAGAACCCCTCTCTCTCTAGAACTTGAGCGTTAGTATTCCATGTTCATATTCTCAAATGCTTGTACAATGGTTTCTCAATGGAGTGTGAGTGTTTTTCTTTGTCTTTTTTAAACCTTCTATTTTTGTTTTTGTTTTATTTTAACTAAAAGGAATAATGTAGCACTACAGACTTACGGAGGCCGGAGGCATTTTCACTTCTTTGAACTAGCAAGCTCTTCTAATGTTAGTCGTTGTCTCGTTGACTATAGGTTGCTTTTGATTTATTATTTATTTAAATGATTAAAAAAGTGAAAATTTAACATTGTTGTTTTATGCTCTCTAAAACCAAAACACTAATGTTTCTGGGGAAGGGAAGGAGGCAGATGGTGTTGAGGCGAAATGGGGGAAAGAGGAGAGAGAGTAGGAGAAAGGGAAATGAGATCCTGGAAATGAAAAAGGTAACACTGGAAATTTGTTTAAAATTCTCACTACATTAAGAAATATACCCACTACGTTGAGAAGTTAGGTTAATTTATTTTTAAATGTATAACTAGATTTTAAACCCGTGTGATGCACGGGTCTCATTAACATTAACAAATTAACTTTTTTATTGTCTCTTAGATTATCATTTTTTTACAGTTGAACATCTTTGCTCCAAATAGCTCGCTGGTATAAAAATGAACTCTTGTTACCCAATTTAGCAAGGTTTCCCTCTATTGTACTCTCTAATATTAATTGAGTGAGCTCAACGTAATTAATTAAATAAAGTAATTAACATTGAATTTATTAAGAAAAACTAAACCTAAATGAACCATACTAATAAAAAAAGGAGCTGAATTAAACATTTATTTAAGGTAGTCTTTTACAAAATATCTTAGATTAAGGTAGGATCTTGCAATTGTCCTTTTTCAAAAGTATTAGACTTTTTTTTAAATTTCTGCAGGAATATGTTAAAAAACTGTATTTTAAAGATATTGGCCTTAGTAAAAAAAAATTTTTTAGGTTAAAATTTTGAAAACATTGTTAGTAGTTCATATTTATCAGTTATTAAGTTTTCTAATCATTATTAATATAAAGAAACTTAAAAGTTGGTAATATTATTTAGCTATTTATATGGTTAATTAATTGTCATCAACAAATTTTACTTTTTCTTCTTTTGCTCTAAGTTAAAGTTCAACTCATCCTATTTAAATTTAATTGGCGTAAACTAAATTATTTTAATGGTCTCTTTTCAAAATCTTTAATTTTAAGGGTGTGTTCTCTTTTTTTGAATTGAACTAAAGTCTACTGATTTGAACTGAAATTTCCTTATATAGACTAAATTGAATGCTAGCCTTTTTTGTAAAGGAAATGTTGAACTACAGTTAACAAAATGGTAGGAATAAGCTGTAATGAACACTCTTGATCATGAACAAAATAATATAAAAAGGACAAAATTTTATTAATCTAAACTAAATTGAACGGATCTTTTAAACTCTTTAATTGAACTTAAACCTCTTAAATTGAACTAAATTTAATTATAATTGCATAAGTTGTATAGGAAACTCGTGTGTAGTACTTAATACCCATATGCTCACAAAAAAAAGATCCATACCCCTCGACAAATTACACTTTATTATAATAAAATTGAAAATTTATTAACCAAGATTAAAATAAAGTTATTATCATAATGGAGAATGAACCACATATATTCCGTGCACAGTGGAGTGCTTCTTTCAACGGGGGTGCTCGATGGCATCCCGACCCCCAACCACCCCAATTGAATGGGGATGTAGACTCGGTTGTTGTTGTTGTTGTTGTTATTGTTGTTGTTGTTGTTGTTGTTGTTGTTGTTGTTGTTGTTGTTGTTGTTATGATTCTGTAAGTTTGGAATATATTGTTACACCAAACCCTATTGTATTAAACATTCCTATTCCATGTGTAAAATTATTAGTATGGCCACTCATACACATTTTGTGTCGTATAAGACAGTCTTATGTAATTCTTTTTATTGTTAGTCTTGCATCATTATCTTTTATGATTTTAGTGAATCACACATGCGCGCGTATCATTATTCAAAATTTCTATAAATATAACTAATGGGATGTAACATGCATACACTAAGGAATTAAATTTAAAGAATTAAATTTAAAGACAAATCTGTAAATGGTACACCTTGGTATACGGTGTTAGTTACACCCTATATTATTTAGGCTTAATCCCCAAATTAATAAATAAAAATAGAATCCCAATATTTACTTACCTTATTACAAAGGGGATGTGTACGGTGCTAGGTACACCCAAGTGTATGGATGGCCCGTTCTCTACAATTTTTAAAAACTTTAGTTCAGTTCAGGTTCTTTCACTTCAATTAAATTCAGCTCGTTTCTCTCAATCGTCAGAAGTTGTGAAATCGATATCCATTTGTAGTTCATTTTATATAATTGTAAAGGTTTTACTATAGTTTAATTTATATACTCCCCAATTTTGACAGGTTTGAATAAGTGAATGTGTGTCAAAGTAATTAAAGCAAAAAGTTAAGTTAAGTTTTTTTTTTGGAAAATAGTTAAGCTTTTTATTTATAAAAAAAAAAACCATTATCCAGTTACCACCCTGAAGATAATATCCAGTTACGACTTATCGAGGCTCGAAACATCAAACTCGAAGTTTACAAAACAACTCAACTACTACATAGATATAAATCAATTTGTATGATAAGTTAAGTTACATTAAGTTTTTAAAGTTTAGTTCAATTAGTTTCATTTCAGTTCACTTCAATTATTTCTTTATAATTAAGAATATTTCAATTTTGCTTATATTCTTTCTACAATTTTTTTTATTGGAGTAAATTTTTCATAAAAATTTAACGTATTTAATGTAGTTGTATTGTTGACTTACCTCGTTCCATTTTTTCCTTAATAACAGTAGACAATTTTCTTTAATTTCTTTTATTTGATTAAAATCTTTGTTTAACTTTTTTCTTTTTTTATCCAAATTCTATTTGCCAACTTATCCTACCTTACCGATTTTTTTAAATTTCTAACTTTATTCTTTATGTCTGTTTCTATATTAAATTTCAAAAACTTTCTTTCATTTTTTTAAAAACTTTGTTTGAAAAAAATTGTAGAACCTGTTTCATATATGAGATTGAGTATTAATGACCCCTCGACCACACAATAATGATCTCTCATACCCAGTCTCATATATAGAACGGGTTCACACAAATTTTTCTCTATTTTTTTTGCCTTTTGTTATGTTGAAGTAAAATATTCTTAAAATAATTAACTTAAACTATCCTTAAAAATATTGATTAGGTGGTGCGATGTCAGCCGAGGAAAAATTTCCTCATTAAATAACACCGCATTGGACTCAGAAACAATTGTTGTTTTGATCGCAATATCCATTCGTAGCTTTTAGTATATCATTGAAAATGTCTCACACATACAATTTCATAAACGTACAATATTCATTATTGATAGGGTTTTGATAAGTGTTTAAGTATCAAAACATTAAAAAAGAAGTTCCGTTTTTTTTAGTTTAGTTCAGTTCCATTCAACAGTTCAGTAAAGTTCAGATCTAAAGAACATGCTCTAATAGCTTCAAAACTCCAATTCTTAGGTACACCCGGTGTACGTGTGCACCTGGTGTACCAAAGATTTGCCGGCTTTAAAAAGTTGACTAATGTTATATGCTTTATTATTGTGCCAAAAACACCCCACATGTAAAAAGATATGTTGTTTTCAATTTTCTAGATGTTTTCTTCTTAAAGGCATGAAGTTCTTTTTTTTTAATGTTGAGTGTTTTGAAAGATTCTTGATCCTTTTTTTCCTTTTTGCGCGTTCTCTTTTTCACATCACCTTATGCAAATGATTTACTGTCTTGTCATAGTATTTTTTGGTTTCTTTCACCATATTTCTCTCCTTAAGTCCCATAGGTTTTTTTTCCTCTAGATTTGTTCTTTCATTTTTTTTTCCTTTTTTATGTTTAAGCGAAAGATTCTCAAAATAATCAACTAAAACTATCCTTAAAAAATATTACTTAGGTGGCGCGATGTACACTGAGGAAAAAGTTTCTCTTTAAATTATTATTATTATTATTTATTATTATTATTATTATTATTATATATTTGTTATGTATGTAATTGAAAAAAGCAGACATTATATTCTTTACTAGTTTAACCTGTGCTACGTTATGGGATAATTAATTTTTATTTATTGTTTTGGTTTGTATGTAAGTTTAAGTTATGTTTATTTTATTTTATTTTGTCTTGGATGAAGTGAGAAAATAATAATATCCTGCATGGAATGATGAAGTATCTTACGTATGATTTCGTGGCCTAAGCTAGTTAACGAAAAGGTTGTATGAAAATAAAAAACATTTAATTCATAATTAATATAAAAAATATTGATATATTTCTTCTCAAAATGGACATCTAGCCATAAAATGTTCTAATGAAATTACTTGAATATCTTGTGCCAAAGCATGGGATTATAATTTTCGAGTATAATTTAATCAAGTTTGTATTATTGACATGATACATAATAATCGAGTTTTGTGTCCAACGACTTTGGCTTTAAAATAGAGAAAATTACACAAAAATACCAAAAGTGTACCCATAATCTTACTAAACTCCCTAACATCAACTTTTTTTAAAAAAATACCTTAAAACCACATTTTGTTATTAAATAACTACTCTTGACCGAAATTCAACAGCAATGGAAAATTATTCCCTCACGTGCTCGACACATGACCCGGTTTAGGCCCTTTCTCCCCCTTCTTTCCCTTTTTCCTTTATTTTTTCCCTCTACCCTTTTCCCTTCCCTTCCCTCCAAAATCTAATTACCCCCCACCCCTCCAAAAAATACCCGCGTAAGAGCTCATTTGAATCAACCTTTTCATAAGAAACGTTCTAAATAATTAAGCACATACCAATACAAGAGCTCATCCTGCCACCTCAGCAAACAACTACAAAAAAAGATAAAAAAAATAAAAAAGGAGGCAGTTTGGCCTGTTAAACTCCGTATTTATAAAATATTTTATAAATACTTTAAATGAATTTTATTAAATTGTGAGATTTATTTATTAATCTTACAGTTTAAAACATTTATAGGAAGTGGGAGTTCGGATTATTTTTATAGAAAGAGAGAACTGTTTTATTTCTAAAACGGGAAATTAGATTTTTCTAGGCAGCCTATTGTAAGTGCAGGGGCCCCGATCTAAGGGAAATGAATCCGCTTAGACTAGGTAAACCCGTGCACCTACCCACTAGGTAGTTGAATGCGCATGATATTGAACAAGCGCCGCCACCAATTTTATTTAAGCACGCATACATATACATACTATTAGGGAAAACAATTGGAAAACCCGTTTTC
>ONZK01003149.1:743-11752 GCA_900322385.1 Pharnaceum exiguum
ATACGACCTGCACAAGCAATTAGAGGTTAGTTTTGGGAACCCAAACCATTTTGGGTCCCCTCCTTTGACGTGCATGGATCAAATTGTTTCGCTTGATCCAAACCTGTTCAGCATGTTTCACATTTCTGTTAAAAGCATTTTTCTTTTTCACACAGTCCTTGATCCTATGTACATTGTAATCAAGAGTGCATCTTGTTCAGGAGCTCTAAAGATCGACACTTGTACCTTCCTTTTTTACTCTCTTGTTTTACAACGGTTAATTATCAAGTATAAAGGCAGGAGCTAGTGCTGATTGTTTTGTCTAGATCCCTGTTGGCTTTGCATTTTTTTCTACCAGATACAATTATAAAGTTACCACATTTAATTAGTACTACTAAAAAAGTAGTTAGTTTTTTTTTGCTAATTCTAATAATTGAACGAGTTGCTTTTTTTCCCATTTCTTGTATATTGTACTCCAATTTTTAATAATGTTAAGGGAGATCTCTTAGAGGAAGCTAAATGGACTTGGCATTTTGGGGATATAAAATCGTACTTGAACCTTCAATTGTGTACTGAATCCAATTTGTTAATTTAGGTGGCTTAGTAAAGAGGAGGAAGAGGATGGTGCCGACAATGACCGTTGTTCTATGAATAATTTTGATGATGTTGGTTGTCATAATGAGGTTTGTGATTGGGCTTTGAATGGATGGTTTTCACTTGGGAAAGGGGTAGCTAAGTTGGAACCCGTATTCATGAATGTCTTCGTCATTTTCTTTGTAATAACGATTGGAAATACCTACATGAACATCAAGAGGCACTCGCGCGATACGATTTATTTCATTGGGAGCAAGGTGAACAACTTCTTGATAAGCTTATCTTAATTTAATTGAGAATAGTCCACTATCTAGGGAGCTGAGAGTAGTCTTATACAAGATTGCAAACAATATAATCACCTTCACCATTAAGCGTATTTTTGTAACACTACCAAATTTGGAAGAACATTAGCCAAAAGGTTTTTCCTACCCTTACCACTATAAAGAGCACAAATAGATGATCTTGTAGCAGTAAATTGATCAAACTGTTCATGTTTTTGGGCAGACTGCAGCAATTCCACCATGAAGAACAACTATGTTTCTTTTCCACCAAGAAGGATGGTAATAATTATCAACACCTTTGATTAACACCAAATACTTTTAGTGCCAATCATAACAAAATGTATTGAAATACATTTATCGCAAATGAGAGAACAACGAGGACTAAGTCAATGTAATAAGTAACAAGAAGAAAATGTGATAGTAAAGAAACTCGTTATCCAGATTACACAAATTAGGTATGGTAAAGAGGAACAATACATTCACAATAATTTAAAACGTACAGCTTTAATATTTTATCAATTAAAGAAAGGTAGCAGGAGTTCAATGAAGCACTAAGAATCTTCACCAATTAGTCAACACCATCGTAGATAAAATGTTTAGACAAGACCATTAATATAATGATATCCACCAAGTATTCAAAAAGAAAAAGAACTAATATATCAAGCTGGTATTGCTCTCTTGCATGCATATAATATAATTTATTATATTCCACAGCTTGAAAGGTCAAATTTAATTATAGAAAATCCAAAACCCTACAAAGATAGATAATCTGGATGAAGAACAAGATGACAAGATATTGGTTAGTGACAAATAAGGTAGTGTAATTTGATGTCATTTCCGTACTCAATGTACTTGAGGTAATACTACATAGTTTATCCGGTGGAAATTAAAACCTCTCCATACACTCATGCCCCAACTACCAACTTCCCTCGTTCATCAACATGGATTCATGAGACTGATCCCACAGATTACATTATCAACCTTTTGGAACTGTTTGGACACTTAAACACATCAAAATCACTGTTAGATCATACCACACCACTTGTTACATACTTACATATCAATAAGAATAGACATATAAGGAAAAAAATTGTATAACCAATGCAAAAACCTTACCAGTTGAAATCAATTGGCCTTTGAAAAACCTTGAATGACAGTTGACTATTTCAGGTAATGTGTGAGATATATTAGAAGCCACCATCATTACTGTCCGGGTCATATATCGAAAAAGCCAACAGCCACAATGTTATGGTACGTAATATCCCTGTTTCTCTTGTCTATATCACATTAAAAAAATTGAATCTTGAGAATTTATCCATTCCCCAAATAAATCAAGATAATGATTCTTCAAACAACTTCCAAAACTAACAATGACTCTAACTATGGTATACCTCTTTAATTGACAAGAATAAAAAGGACTTTGTTACCTTTGAATGAATTATTCAAAGGAATTTTTGATGGTTCGTGTAAACTTACACCCGGCGCATGTAAATATTGATACATAATAAATTTCTGGTTAGATACTTTCGAGAAACAACGGGCACGACTTGATATATTATAAATTACAATATATAATATACTACGGAATTTTTGTAGGAATTATTTTCTCAGAATTATACCCCCTGCCTAACAATCCGGTGATCCTCAATCATCCAAATGAAATGCTAAAGTTATGAGTATCATACGAATAAAATGCTAAAGTTAAGAAAAAACAGAATATGTTACAAATAATTAATATAATGTCGAAAACATGAGAATTATAAAGCATTAGACCATAAAGGACGTAGCCTAAACAATGGAGCTATTAGCTGGGTAGGTCTGGGTTTGAGAGGATGCATATGAATTTTTGGAGCTAAAAGTTAAACCATCTTAGCAGAAAGTGATATCAATGAGGTATATTTGATTTTGGTCATCATCTATATCGATATTTAGATCACAAGACTCACGTAACTCATTACTTTGAATATTCAGAATAAACGTGTGTCTTTGCCAATTTAAACTGAAATACAAATTTATCTTTTCATTCCGACTGTTGTACTCTTAATGATTATTGTATGGCAGGCTTTGAGGTGAGGATGCACTGCATACATGTTGATCCCTATAGATTTAATTTGGATGAAGTCATGGATATTGATTGTTGTGTTTTTGTTGCTAGGTTACATAAGGTATATATGTGACGCGCTGTAGTGTATTGCATCTTCTCTCAACATGATTTTTTACAATGGTTATGTATATTACATGTAGATTTTTTACCATTTACTCGCCCGTGATTTAGTTATGAAGATTACTTTGATATTCCCATAGGCAATACTATGTGAAAGACGATTGAGAGTCTATTAACGGAGGTAATAATATATCATGTATCTTTACTTGTCTTCTTTATATTTTTCGATCATTTTACCTATTAGCTCAAATGGCAGAGCATTGTGTCAATCACAAATATGTAGATTCGAATCCTACGTATGTAGGTTATACTTCATTAAATACACAAGTATGGTAACCCTTACTCGTAAAAATATTAGCCAAGTGTCAACCATAACCATACAAGACTATTAAAAGAAAAAAAAAACATACTTACAATTGGAAAAATACAGGATATTATCCTTCTCGAATTGAACTCATTCATCCAAAATAAAAAAGACAATAGAGTAAAAGCTTTTTCATGATCAAAGTGATCAAATTGACATAACAAAGAGAATTGACTAGGCAGCGAAAGAGAAGGAAAAAGAAGAAAGAAGAACAAAAAAAGAAAATGGACTTTATTAGCAACCAAACCACAAAGTTCAACAATCAGAGAGGTTTTGTATGCAACTATACAGAAACCAATTGGCAAGAGATGAAAGCTCTACATGTGTAACATTTGCTTGTCCCAACCTTTAAAGATATTGAGTATAGATTACCGTACAACTTTAGTATTGTGCTTTACTGATATTTATATCTTTCATCAGCTATATAACTGGTCATTTAGATTTAACAATGATCAGGAAATTTGTGCAATATAAAGTATATATAGTTTGTTGTATGTGGCTTTCTTTGGAACCACTTAATTCTACAGCCTTTCCAAAATAAAAAGTCTTATTAATTACTAGGCCTAGCCGAGAAATATATACTACTTGTGACTCAGCCTAATTATAAATTTATAATTATACAGCTTATAAAGGCTATAAGCATGCTCCATAATTTGACTCGTGCCTATGACTAATATTCAACTTGATTATATGCTAACTAGTTTTCATGAACTGACAGCATATTGTAGAAAACTTCTTCTTTTTCTTTTTTTTTTTGACAAAATGAAATTAAGATATCCAGTAAAAACAGTATTCATGCATTGCATATTTACTTATTGGGACATGAAACAACAACTTGATGTGAGTGGTTTAAATTAAAGGACATCTACTGCTAATTTGGAAATGTAAAAAGTGACCATATATTACATTTAGCAAATTTTACTAAACGGCAAATGTTAAATGCAATAGCCCAAATATAATTAAAGGCCACCCATAAAAAGTCCTAATGCCAAGCAAATGCTAAATGTATAGCTTCATCCTAGTTTGGAGTTTTAGCAAAAGAGTATGAACATTACCATTAGTTTACATACTATCAAGTACTAGTCCGGTTTCCCTAAACATATGTTCATTTTTATTATTTAAGAGATATAATTATGTTGTTATGTTAGGAAATAAATATTAGGAGATGTTTATATCAGGTACATGTTATACAAATTCTTTCTCTCTTATGCGATTGCACCTTAATAATTTTTAATTCACCTCATCTAATTAAGAAAATTGGAAGAAGATAATCATAAGTTTAAATATTATTAGTTCAACTCATCTAATTAAGGAAAGAGAAAATAATGTTCGACTATAAAAAAAATATTTATAAAGATTAGGGATTTTACATTATCACCATCAAAGTTTTTATTGAGAGATAATTTGAGAGATATGGTATATGTCTTCTTTGAAAGTACTACATGCTTTTTTTTAGTATTTCAAATAATAATTTAACTTCCATTGTAATTTAAGAGTGTGGGGAAAACAATAGCAAATTGTAAATGTGTTAGACATAAAGTGATATCGGTATTTGACTCATTTCATTCAATTTTTTTGAGCAACCCCGAAACTATTGTCTATTAAAGTACCATCCTCAGTTCCTCACAAGCAATTCATTGTTCACATATATGTTATTTTCAATCCGCATTCTTGCCCGGTTTTCAAACCCATAACATCTCACTTCTCAGTCGGTAACTTAAAAATAAAGATACAACCATTTGCAAATGTAATGTTAAGAATTGTGAGGTATTAACTTATCATAGGACACACCTGGATTGAGAGCAAAAATTAAAGACGTAAGATCCATACAAATTAAAAGGGTGAAGGTGTTGGTGATAGTTGAACCATGATCGTGATCGGAAGAGCAATTGGACATGAGAGAGAATTTATTGTCCAAATTGGAGTAACCATTACCAAAACCATATAGAGATCGATGAATTTTTTACCCCCTTTTAGATGAATAGTTACCCATCTCCTTCACTTTATTTCATTCTCCTCTTTCATCCTTCTAATTATCAGTTTTATTAGTCCTTTAAAAATACTCACATACTAGGCATGATTCTAGTGTAAGTGACTGGAGTTAATAGGGCTCTCCGAATCTAGGGTCGTGGATTATTGATTTGCTTAATTATAAATGTTAGAATTCACCCATGCTTGGGCTGTCATGAACGACAAAGGAGTTATCATGACGATAAAGTGGAAATAGCTATTATATTTGCGAAAGTAATGAAAACAAACTTGACAATGTTAATATTATTTTTTGAGTGGAGTTTGATCCACCTATGATCAAACTCTTAACAAAATCTACAACATCGGTCATTAGTAGTTATTGACTTGAGACATTTTTTTCTTTCCCTGGAGGTTTCCTTAAGTCCTTTGACCCTAAGGGTACGTAATGCCCGTTCGCGGTCCATGCCTTCCCTAATCTGTGGAAATTTTGCACATAATGAGAACTAAACACAAGATATCTAACCACTTACATGTGAATTTAATAAGTGATTAGACCATTGAGCAAACTAAATCAGATTATTTTTTCAAAAATAGAGTAAAACTCCCTCAATGCGGAATAAATTATTCCATTTTAAATTGCTCATAGTAAATTAGTTATCCACTCACCTCAAACAAATAACAAACTTCTCAAAAATTCAATTAATCCTTTACATTTCCTACATCATTTAGCAATATAACCATGTATAAATTTCAACAACAACAAAAACGAGGGTAAATCTCATTAAATAGGTGAGCGAAATCTAGAAACGGAGCCGTCTATGAGAAGAAGAAGCTACTTCCCCGCTAAGCAAAGAAAGAAGCAGGAGCAAATGAAATATCTTCCAAAACAAACACATCCAATATATATCCACATCACCACTTCACCAGACTAAAATTGTTGTTCCCTTTCCCTTCACTTGACTGAAGAAGTGAATACTGCTATCTGATTACTGCGGGCCGTATAATAACTACTGTATAACCGACAATAAACAACACGACAGTACAGTAAGTACACACTATTGTCTGACCTTAATTCCCTCATTTGTTCCCTTATTTCCACGTCAAAACTTCCTTCCCTTCCTTCCTTTCTTTCTTCGACTCCACTCTCTCTCCTCATTCATTCCCACGCGTCATTTCCAGAACCTTCCACTCCACCACACTCCCAAACCCAAAACCCATCTCCCTTTACCTCTCTACACCACTATGGCGGCGTTACTTGGGTCAGCGGCGGTGGAGGTGGAGCTGGAGGAAGAGATTGTTACAATGAAGAGGAAAAGGAAAGACGGCGATGATGTTGATGAGGGGAGAGAGAGTAGTAGTGGTAGTAGTGAAGGGGAGTATGAGTATGAGTATGAGTATGAGTGTGATGATCCAATGGAAGTGTTGGGAGAAGACTTAGTGCTGAAGGTATTTGAAAGCCTTGATGCATGTAGTCTTGCACGTGCTTCCCTCGTGTCCCGCCGCTGGAGTTCACTTGCTACTTCTGACTCTCTCTGGTCTCCCCTGGTAATAATTATTTAAACTAATTAAAGCTACGTCTATTTCTATTTCTCTTTTTATTTTTTTAATTTTAAGTGGGTTATGACTAAAATTGTTCAAATGATCTTGAATTTTTGTGAATTGTGAATTTTGGGTTAATTTCAGCTCCTATTAACTTCTTTTCATAAGTTCAGTTTAGTTAATTTTAGTGAAGTTCTATATATTTCAGTTCAGCTTGTATCTTGTGATCTTAAGAAGTTATGATATCAACATCCATTCGTAATAATTTGTATATCATTGGAAATGCCTCATGTAGTTCAATAAAAGTGTGATAGGGTTTTGATAAGGAATTGAGTGTGAAAACAATTAGATAAAAGTTTCGATTAAGTTAAGTTCAGTTGCCGAGAAGAACAATCGCGAGTAAACAAGAGTAACTTGAGGTCACTTGTTCTATGAATGAGTGAATTTGTACTCAGACTTAGCGTGGTAGTTGAAGGTCAAATTTATCATTGTGGCAATGAGCTACTCACTTTTTAGGAGGCCATTACTTTTGCTGGCTCCATTAGACATTACTATTTGCTATTTTTTGAGGGGCAAAGATTGTTAGCTAATCGGCTAATCAGATAGGACCTTGTGTTGTAGAGGATATAATGAGCCAAGGATATGTCTCAGACCATAGGAATCACGAAGACAAATTATCATCTGACCAGCTTTTTTTTTTTCTTTTTCAACATCAACATTTCATCCCAGTTTTTTTTTTTAATGTGGTGGATGGATTTGGTATATTGGGGTATTACAAGGAATCAAGTAAAGGATTTTATCATTTTGGTCCTCCCACATGCTTCTGCGATCTCTAAGAAGCCTTATCTTCATTTTTGTGGTACAATTGGTGAATCAGAGCTCAGATTGCAGCTGTCTTTCCTGTTGTTGGAGATGATACTGAAGTAGTTTTGAGAATGATTATGCTTAACTTTTTGAAATTGATGGTGTGTGCAATCTCTTTAGATTGTGCATTGGACTGCTTGTTTTCGTTCTAACTATTTTGAAGACAAATGTTAGGATAGTTATAAAAGGTCGTGCATAATTGGATCGATCAGTTTATTAACTGTGTTCATTCTTTTCAGTGTGAGCAGTTGTGGTTGGGCAAAGCACATATTCCCAGGTGCTCACAAGTCCCTGGACTATCGCGATGGTCTTGTTACTGCCGTGCAGTGAATGACAGTAAGCGAGTGAGTTACTCCTTCTTGTGTCTTGGAGCCTTGGCTTTAGCTGTAACTTGGTCATTCCTCCTTTATTCTCATATGACCTTGTCAATCTTTATTTGCTGGCGTCAGGACTGGATCACTAAAGAAGATCTTTGTGATCATGCCTGGAGTTTCCATTTTACAGAGGTATGGCACCATCCTTCTTTGATGTGGTCATTAGTTCCCTTTGATTGTACGACCATATTATGCATTAGCTGTCTTTTGAATTTGTAATGGTATACCAAATTACTTTTGGGTTTTAATTCACTCTTGAAAACCTTGCATATGATTCGTGTAGCAAGGGCTGTAAATTACAGCAGGTCACATGGCTAGTTTCTTCTAATGTGTGTTTTCATGCAGGCTGCCCCTAGTTATTGGAAAGGACTTGACCCTTATTGGATTGGCATTGGCCCTTCTATGCGTCGCTATTTCCATCCTGATGGAAGCCAGACTGCAGATCAAGATGACAAGGTTTGGGGTGGCCATGAGTGTTCATACACACTTGTTACTACTGTAGTTGCTGATGGAAAGATCAGGGAGAACTATGTGAGGGTGAACCGGTGGCCACGTTTGTTACTGTCAAGGAGAGACGATTGGGGCTGGGAGATGTCCAACGTTATCTGTGCATATTCTAGCATCCCAGATGCTTGTAAAGAAGGCGGTACTGGACCAATTTCTTAAGTGGTGACAGTATCTCTTTCTGTAGCTCGTTTCTTTGACTGTCGATTTAGGCAGATTCTTAAGGCGTCTAAATTTCAGGCAGCTCAACCCCATTTTGTTGGGTTATCATCAACTGAGGATTTGTATATTTAGTCTAAAAAGCTGAGTTCGAAGTTGAGATAACCCGATACACACCAAAGCTGGTGAGTAGGGTTAGGATAGTGGTTACTTGTGGTCATCGCCATATATTTATGGTGGGCAGTTCAGGGTCTTTAAAATCAGTTGATTCCCTATGTAATGTACAATGACACTGGTTTTATTAAAACAGGCTGGTTCTGTTCCATTGGCTATTACTCTTCATCTTTTTCATTTGCTTTATGGTGTGATGTCACTGCTTACTACTACATACTCCGTATTCATCTTTGTATATACTGTACGTAGGTAGATCAGAGTTGCTGGCTGGTGCATTTGTTTTGTGAATATGTTTTATGTGGCCTTGTGTTCAGATAAATGGAGCATGGACAGTTTGCACTTTGAGATGGAAGGGTTCACACTGGCATCCTTGTTTCCTGGTGCTGGTACTTCCTCTGATTTTCTCTGATCTCCCTTGGTAGTTCCATTAAATTTTTCAATCTGATTTAATACCTTCCATGATTGTTTGATAATTAATTGACGAAACTGGAAATTTGTTGTATAGTGGTAATTTTCTACAGCAAGCCTTCCAGGTTATAACTGCATTGCAGGAGTGTAGTCTTCTTTTTTGAGATAGGAGGTGGGGGAGGAGTGGAAACTTGTGTTTGGGTTCAGTATTTGATCTTATATGTCGGTTTTCTATCAGATCCAATCTTCCGCTTTCCACTATGGCGCTGATTGTCATTGTCCGCAGAGTGTGACCTTTTTTTCCTCTGCTCCTTTAGGGATTTCAATTTGGGTCCTTGATATTTGGTGTTACTTTGTGCATTCGGGAACTCAATTCTTCGTGACTTGGGGAATCATTTCCACTTACAGTCCATTAGGTGACCCATAAGTGAAATATTAGACAAACTTTTGTCTATTATTCCCTTTGGCCCTTTTACTGTTTATTTGTTACCCTGCCAAATTTCTTTGTCTTCTATCTAGGGTTAGAAGGCGTGTGAATAGTGGGCTAATCTGTTATTAGAGTGAACTCTTTGAATGCCTTGTGTTAAGACTGTAAGAACTACCACATTTCTCATTCAGTTGTCCCTCTATCAGTGTAATTTTAATTACTGCGCTGATAATTGATTGCAACTCTTCGCTAGTGGCCGGTGAAAAATTTAGCCATGGGATTGTATTGTCACTGTACAAATACAAGCATGGGCAGTTGAATGGTGTTATTGAAGCTTTGATATCAATATTTAGCTTTGATTAAAAGGATAACATCAGTTTGTATGCATAGCATATTGGAATCATTCACTAGTAAGACAACATTTCTTATAGGTATAATTTGCTGCAGTCTATGTGGAAGGAATTTGATGTTATCAAAAATTTCCTTGACTTGCTGGTTGTTCATCAACGGGGACTTGCTTGTGTTTATGTCTATTGTTTTACCGAGAGCCATCTATCAAGCTCATCATGGCTTGGCCTCTCAGCAGTTCGGCCTTTAGGGATAGCTTCTTTTCAGTGAATGTCATTTGTGTCTATTCTGTTGCTAGGACCTGTCGTGTCTTATGCAACTTGAAGTACCTCCTCTTTTTAGTATCTCCTTTCCAGGTGTCCATTAGTTAGTCTCACCTAGTCACCTGTAGGAAGGAGTAATCCTCTTGGTGGGAGTACATGAATGAATATTGCACAGGCTAGCTTTTCTAAGCTACTTTGTATCTGCAACTCGAGGACGCTTGAGGCTAGAGCTGATTGCTCCAGGATGGACCACCTTTTGTAGAAGAGAATTTGTAAGTTCTTTCCAGGAATTTGTATATGTTTCACTTCAGCCACCATAGGTATCTCTTCTTTTCATCATCCTTTGTTGATTAGAATTCAGGCTGTGGGCTTTTTCTTCCGGGGAAAAAATTCTTGGTTATGCTTTCTTTATGGTTTTGGGGTTAAAGGCTTTGTTGTTGTTGCATTCTTTTAATTTTTCATTTGTTCAAGCATTAGTTTATCTTATATATGATGATTTTCCTGTCTCAATTTACGATAACTTTATTGTGATGCTGGGAGAATAACTATCTGGGAAAGTTTCTTTTTTCTTGGGGGGGGGGGGGGGGGGGGGGGGG
>ONZK01003149.1:29125-52957 GCA_900322385.1 Pharnaceum exiguum
CGCATCTCGTATTTGGCTATTTGGCGAGTTTACTCTTTTTTTCTTTTTCAAGGCATCTTGTAGTGATGCTTGTAGGTTCTGGGAAAACTAGACTGTCACCATCATCATCTCTGTTAAAGCTATGATTAAAAAGTTGAGAATTTAATTTTTCAGAAGAAGGGCCAACAATTTTGATTGGCAATACTTAGAATGACTCAGTATAATCCTGGCTCTGTTTTCTCAAGGGGATTGGTTCTTCTGTGGCCTTCTGGATATAATAGCAACAGACGTGCAGTAAAACATAATGCATGTAAGTTCACTGGAATAGAGAGCACAAATTATTTTCGAATAGCTAAAATGGACGACTCTATTAATTTCATTGGTAATGGACATATTTGTTTCTTGAGCTGTGATTCTTGATCATCATAGCACTAGTGAAAGGTTGAGTTCGCCGTGCTTGAATGGTTCACGCTGTTATTGCACATTTCTAGGGCGAAGTTTTCGGAAAGAATTAGGCTTCAGATACCTTTGTTATGCTGTTTTATTCATGCTTGTCTTCCTCCCTTTGTTTGCAGGTCGCGGTCCATCTCAACCCGCTCCAAAGTTTATTGGGAATCTGATTGCGGCAGTCCTGGACTTCGTAAGAATCCTTCCTTACGACACAAAGTTTCGTTATTTTAAGCAAAGAGGGGAGTCATTTTCATCCATTTATTCTTCAGGTTGGGCCGAAAGGTTTAGAGTTTGCACGTTATTCGCTCGATTATCACACAATTCGTAATTACCTATACGTGAACCGTGCCTGGGGAAAAGAGAGGTCAGTTATGATTTCTTGTCTTTCTGTTTGGATAGCTAATTCCAACTTGATATTCAGTATCTTTATAAATGCAGGGCTCTTAGGCATCTCCCTTCTTATGCAAAGAAACTTGTCGAGATGTACAATCGCAATGGTGAAATCGACAAGATGCTTTCTGAGAAAATTAGTAAATGATGATTGTTCATGGTGCTGGATGATTCTTTTTGGATCAGAGATTTGGTATGCCGACTCCAAAATTTAGGTCAGTGAAAGCTGCCATTTACATTTCTGTTTCCTGCAAATGACACGATGTGTTTGTTACTGTTGGCTTGGTTACCCTGGCTGACTTCTGTTAGGTATATGTAGAGAAGTCACGATTTAAGACCACCCTTATGCTTATTATTTGTTCCATCCACAGTTTCTATTTGGCAATTTGGATTTATGACCTTGGCTTGCCATGACCTGAACTGCATATCTCCGTGAACGATGAACATTTTGCAGTTTATATTGATGTGCCTTGAAATAGTCAGGCACTAGTATAAAGGACTTGGGGTTCTCATGTGTGTAAATGTGCTTGTTATTCGATTTGGCACTTGGACACTTGGGATTTTTTTTTTCCATTTGGATGAAGCGCTAGTGAACATATTGGAATAGGATTCTCTTGCCTTACAGGCTGTTTGCTTTCTCTTCCCCTTTTCTCTGACTCCCAGCTGAGGAAGCTCTTCTAAATTTCTTCATCAGATTTTTGAGCTCTCTTTTAATAACGGGCGCTGGATACTGTTAGAGTCTGAAACGCTTTGTTTATTACAAGGGAGTTCATATGCTGAAACCGTAGCGTTGTATCAGAACGCTAGCAATTTGTTATCTTTTTATTTTTTTTTACACATTCTACAAATAGGCTCGATACTTACATTCCATATACTACACTAGACAGTCTCATCAGGCACCTGAGTTTGGACATGTTTGTGGCACCTAAATGCATATGTTCTAATTGTACTTTTGAGATATAATGGAGTTAGGAACTGTTAGAGCATATCTGAGTCATTGTTGGTATAGGTTATAGATTGTGGAAACGCTTGTCTAAAAACAAAAAGATTTTAGAAACACTTGCTCAGCTCTCTACCAAAGTTCTGAATTTTAAGTTTATGACTATACTTAGGGCAATGGGCATGCTTTAATTGTGTATTTGAATTTCTAGGATGGGAGATAGATTGACACCGTTAAGTGCAGTGGAGGCGTGCTTGTTGTAGATACGTCAAGGTGGATATGAACCTCAGAGTATTAGTGAATTGCGACGAGTTTCACCGTATTGTCCGAGACTCTAGGAGCATGCATAAGACTACTCCAGTTGAAGGTTGAAACCATATGTAACGTGTGGATGTGTGGTGGACTGGTGGTTGACTGGTACTTAGGCTCTAACTTCCAAATTCGATAATATGGTCATGCAGATATTGTCTGTTAATTTGAACATGATTTTGCTACCGTGACACTTAACTCATATCCACATCTATTGCTTCTGCTTATAGTTCAATGGAATTATGTGCGGTGCACTTGAGCACTGATAGATTCTTTTTATGCCTAAATTTCAAATCTCTGACCTTGAAAAAAAATAAAAATTCAAGTCTTTGTTGCCCCAGTCTAGCGTATAATTCGCTCGGACAGCATATTATAATCTTGAAGTATTTATTTGGAGTATAAGAGTTCAGATTGAGGAGCTGGAGCCTGTGTTCCAAACAGTGTTTCTTAGAAATTGATTAGTATGGAGTAGTAAACTAGTAATTACTAATTTCTACGAGTAGTAATTCATTGGCTCTGTGTCACGCAGTTAGTGCTAGAGAAACTGGTCCAACGGTCCGGTTTCGGTTAAGTTTGGGTTAATCTAACTTACTTGATTTTGGATCAGATTGCGGGTCGGGTTGTTTTTGGATATATTGTTTTTGAAACAACAATAATAATAATAACCGAGTGTAATCCCCATTCGATGGGGGTGATTGGGGTCAGGATGTATACAACCTTACCCTTTAGAAAAACAGGGAGGTTATTTTCGAGATTGACCCTAATTGCATTGATATATTGAAGTATTGGCTTCCCGCAACTTCATTAAAAGTAAGAAGTATTGGTAGGTTACCTTAGCCATTTTATTTGATTATAAAATGCGTTTTGTCTTTTGAGTACATTTGTTTGAAATTTTCGGGTTCGGTTTGGTTTGGGTGAAACAGGATTTCGAGTTTGCTTCAGGTTGCGTTTTTCGAGCATATTCGAGTTTTGGTTCAGGTGATCCGGTTCGGGTTAGTTTTACCATGTCTAGGCCCAAGAGACACATAATAGAAGGTCACCATGATACGTTGGCCGAAGTAAGGTGACCAAGGTAGGTGGACGAATCTATATAGCATCCGCTATTCCGCTGTAAATTATGTCCACCAATCTGGTAGCTAATGGGCCACTACGTATCCAGGTAATCTATTACATGTCAGCTGTTAGTGACACAATGGTACCTCCAGTTGGCCCGTTCGACTTGAATATGGGCTGGCCCTCTATACCCAGTGAAATCTAAAAGATTGGAAAATTTCTGAGTCCCTCTCCTAATCTCCTATCCTACACACAGCCAAACTAAATGCGATAGAGATCACTAGAGCCGACAACAAGCCGACTTGAACCGACTTATAACTCAGCTCAAATAACTTGACTCACCCAGACTCTCAGCTCAAAGTCAGCTCGTGTATGGTTGAGCTGACTTGAGCCGAGCTGATACCTAGGAAAACCTTGCCTCAAAGTCAAGTCGGCTCAGCTCGTGTACGGTCGAGTTGGGTCGAGGCGACTTGAGCCGAGTTGATACGTAGGAAAACCTTGGCTCAAAGTCAAGTCGGCTCTATTCGATTGCTCAAAAAATCGTTAAGTAGGTACAATTCGCCAGCTCGTTAAAACAATTCACTTCAAAAAGTCATAAGAGCTCAAATTTAGTCACTCAAATTGTCTAGTGGGCAAAAGTTAGGCTGAGTCAGCTCGTAAGTCATCGAATTGCGATCGAGCTGAGCTCATCGAATTCGAATTGATTTGGTTAAATTAAAATGCCAGCTCAAAGTCATGATCAGCTCGCTCCATTCGACTCGACTTTGACCGAGCCGACTCTGTCAGCGAGCCGACTTTGACCGACTTTGACCCGAATTAAACCGAACGGTTTCGAGCCAAGTCAGCTTAGTGGCCAGTTGGCCACCTCTAGAGATCACTATACTGCATACACACTATACAGTAGCCTCTCCACTTGAGGTAAACTCCCATACAATAGCTCAAAAAAAAGAGTCCCAGACAAGTATACAACCATTGTAAAGTTGTCATAAAAAAAAAGAACCATTGTAAAGGATACACTATCTAACTCGACCTTTTTGACCTATAGCTACAGTTAAGTTGTGAGTCGTGACTCATATTCCATGGACTAATACGGTGATATAGGTCTGTCTTGACTAGAGTTTGCGCCTGGCTGTGCTTTGCTCATTCTTAGTTCACTTACATTTTGATGGAAGCATATATATGTAATAAGTTTACCAGACTAGCTTCTCAGTTCTCAGTCAACGAAGGCGGTATAGGAAACATGTCATGGCGTAACTCACTTTACGGCTTGACCTTTTGGCTAAAGTTAGGTTACTTGTCTTGTTCTTTTTTCTTTTTGATAGTTTATTTTGGATTGGTTTCTCATGACACAGAAGTTATTGCATGTTTGCATCTAAACTTATAATTGAAGTAAGAAGCGTAGAAGACCAACTTCGTACCATGTAAAACCTGCGGCTGAAACCATTGGAGAAAACGACAGGTTCACCAAAAAAGAGTAGGGGCACATTCATCATTAATTCACTATGGAAGTTTTGTAAATGTGTCGTGGTGAAAGGACTCTACTGGGAGACATAGCGAACTCTCTTTATCTCTTCTGCTGTTTCAAGTCATTACAGTATGGGCTTCATGTGGGTTTCTTTATTTCTACATTTTTGGCTCGTCATTTTCAGTCCTATTGGTTCTGAATCGTCCCTGAACTTCAAACTAAAGTTGAAGTGAAGCCATCAAATTTCAATTTAACTACAATACTTTTTTTTTGTTTTTGGTGTGAGCTAAATTAAACTTTTAAGTTGAACTAAATATGCCTTGAGACCATAACAAAAAGAAAATATCCGAAGTATGCCTTGAGAGTTGAGACGAATTGGAAGGATTTTTTTATATATATTTCTTAATTGCGCACTAAGCGGTAGAAGAGGCTGGTTAAAGAATTTTTTCCATTCGCAAGAGTTGGGATTGGAACCACGAATTGGAAGGATTTGAACTATATTGAATGTAGTTTAACTGCTAACGAATTGTTAACGTGAATGAGCTAGTTGTGACAACTTTTGTAATTTCTTATTATTATATTTTGATGATAATAGTTTTTGTTTGTATTTTGGGAAGTGTTAGATTTACCTATTGAATGAATGAACCGGTGCAAGATTTTCCTGTTGAGAACTTGAGATACGACAACATGGAGAATATTTTTGATTTTAAAATTAACAGAAATGTGACTGTGATGGTTGATGACGTTGTTGAATGGAATATCAGTGGATGACGCATCTAGTCCTCTAGTTAATGGATAACTTGAGCTTCGGTTCTTTGACTGAATAGAAAACTTAGGAAGCCATCTTATCAGATCCGCCTCATATGAATCACTAGAATTTTCAGTTCTTGTGAACATAAATGTGAAGGAAAAAATAATATTGTGGTCATAGAAGCACTTCACTTCAGTCAATTGGCTCCTTGAAATCAATTTTTGAGCTGGTCGGTGACAAGGTGGCAGTACTCATTGACGTCAAATTTGGTGGTCTAAGTTTTGGATTCCCCCCCATGCACCCTCCTCACAATCTGTGAGTTCTTCTTAGTCAGTGAAATCAACCCTCACCACGACTACATTGGAAATCAAAAATAAAAGATGTTCAAAATATATGGCATTTCCCTTCCATCTAAATAATAGATTATATTAGGACTTGTTTAGCTCAAGTTATACTCTTGTAGTTTTCTTTTTTTTTTTTACGGTAAGGCGGCCTACTTTTTGTGGATAATGGGACTCGAACCCATGGACTTTTCCGTCTCAGCTAGCTCCTCCACCCCCCGTACTCTTGTCGTAAAGTTCATTTCAGCTGTAGTTCATTTTAATTGATACAACAAAGTGAAGATTATTAGCCGCAGAGTGACTTGTGAGATTATATTTGAAACTTTTAGTAAAGCATGCCACAACCTATGGTCTTATGTTATATTGTTCCTTTCCTCCTTAGCAGTGATATGCATGTATATATGTCACTTAGCATATTGGAAGATGTTTTCGAGTTACGAATAGATACAGTATGCTGGAAGGTAGACAGATATCTGTAAACATATTTGTTTTGATTTTCGTTTTGATAAGGTAACTCAAGTGGGGAGGAAACCTGAACTATCCACTAGTGGGGACAAAAGGCGGGGAGCAATGTGCAGATGAAAGTTAACACTTAACAGCAGGTAGAATAGAACTCAGATTGAACTGCCATTACTGAGTACTGACTGAGGAAATCTTTCAGCACTAAGGACTGTCCAAATCTACGGATTAATGGTTAGACCCTGGTGGGTCTCTAGCATGTGCAGGGAAAACACTAGACATGAGATCCCTGAAACTATTTCATCCCTAGGACTGAGCAGAATCATGGATCAGATTGATGGTGGAAACAGAAAACTGTTTCTGTCAGAAGCCGTAAAGAACCATATGGCCCACTATCCTTTATGGCCCCACATTGAGGAGCTAGAATCTCATTAGTTGCTCTCATGTCCATGTGGACCATATGTATGTTTTGGCCATAACAACTCCATACTTGAATTCTTCGTTTCCTCTCATATAGTTTTGTTGGAAGACCTGATGATAATATGACATGGATATGACTGGTTGTGACAGTTAGCTTGACTGCAAAAGTTTGGAAAACACCATGTACATCATTTTCCCAAATGTAGTTTGCATTTCAAAAAAAAAAAGTGGTTGCTCGTGGTGGCTGCAGTTGAGTTCGAGTTCATAGTCAGGAACTAATAAAAGCTAACTGTGACACTGAATAATTTACCGGTTGAAAATAGTTGTAGAAGTCTAGAAGAGTTGTACATGTAGTTTTAGGCCTAAGTTGCTTAGATTTTTGGGCAATGCCAGTGCGAGACATGAATTCAGGATTGTAGTTCAGTTTCAAGTGGAAATGTAGAATGCTTTGCAAAGAAAGCCCTAAACAGATGTAACCACTGAAGGGTTGTAGGTGGACACTGGACAGCCATGTATCTGACAACCAGCTTTTATTAGACCAATAATACCCCTGTGAGGCTGTGAAGATCTGGCATCAATTAGGATTCTTTGAATAAGGTATAGTTCAGAAGATGCATGAAGCAAAATGATAGCACAACAGTAGCAGCACCAAGAGTGGAAATTGTAGGGATAGTCATGGACATTGCTCTGTAAGATGTATGATTTAATCATTGTATAGTTACATCAAGATATATGACACATTGAATGGGCTAAGAAAAAAAGAAAAAAGCCTCATCTTCCTCTATACAAAATTCCCTAGTCTTTCGCGAGCTAGGGATGTTTCTTTGGGGAGAGGGCTGCTCTGAACTTTGTGTTCCTATAGGAAAATCTCTATGCAACCTGATTTCAGTAATCTCTCAGTATAGATCTGCTGCCTAATCAGACAAAAACCCACCAAGGAAACAAAAAATGGAAACAGGAAAAAAGTATACATATGTTTGGACTTTGGACAATGTTTTTGTTTTTTGTATAATGTCCATCTTAGAATTGTGAAATGCATCTCCTATGGCAAGCAGCAGGAGGCCTTCTTTGTCTTGTTTCCTCTTTCCAGATTTTTCCAATGTCTTCTGCTATTCTTGTTGCATCTTCTGATGCACCAGAGAGTCCTCTTCTGGTGAAACCAGCAGCATATAGTCCTGCTTTGCCTTTCCAACCATTTGGGAATGGAGCTTTAGGGAACCCATTTTTAGAAAAGAATTCACTTTCCTGTTGGCAGAAAAAACAAATATCAGAATTGTCAGTCCAGTTGACCTAAAACTCACAATAACTCAGAAATAATGACACACAGAAAATAAAATTAACTTCTCAAAGTCAAACCACCAGACAACAACCCAACATCCTCCACTGGGGAGGTATTTAAACTACATGAGCCAGGAGAATTTTAAAATGATTGACATAGTAGGAAAGGAAGTTCTTTTATTGTTCTTGTTGCTAAGATCCACACATTTAGTCATTCTTTATCACTGTCCTGGAACTCTTTTAATACCCAGATCTGGTTAATAAATTCAGAATGTAAGATATATTTTGGAAATGAAACCGTGGCTTTTATTACAGGAAGCTTAATGAAAGTCTTACAACAGCATATTCAGAAAAATCAGACACTGTTTAATTCCTTGAATAAACTAGTTGAGTTAAGCAAAAAAAGAATGTGAAAACTAAGGTATAGGGAGACAATATCTATGAAAATCCAGACTGTTTTAACTGTCAAACATATACCAGACAAGGGAAAAAAACTTCATATGATAATTGAGGAAACAGAGATAATAGAAGCATTTTTCTCACCTTGAGCCATGTAGGGACGTTGCTGCGGTATCCTGTGGCAAGAACAACAGAATCGATCTCAAGAACTTCACCATTGACTAGGTAAGCTTTTCCTCTCGAAAATCTCTTGATTCCTGGGACAACCTTGATCTTCCCAGACTTAATTTTGCCGAAAGTTCCGAGGTCCAAGACGGGGGTCTTTCCTTCAGTATTTTTTAGCTCCAGAGGACCCAATTCAGGCCTTATCAGGCCATATTTATCTGTGTTCCCTATGAGTATTCTTGACAGTAAGAGCAGTATTTTGTCAACTGTCTGGAGTTTAAAGTACTGCATCAAAGTCGTTGCCAATTCAAATGTCGACTTCCCAAGAACATCCTTTGGTAAAACATGAACCTGTGACAACATATACAGGAAATGTACCATGTTAATAACTCATAGACATATAAGATTGTTTCAAAGTATGCCTCATTTTGGATACTTTTGAGATGGTTGGATAAGGGAACTATCATTGTTCACTTACCGAGCTGCGGACACAAAGAAAGGGAGATGCATCATAGTTGCAAAGATCCAGGGAGACTTCCATGCCTGAATTTCCACAGCCAACGACTAAAACTCGCTGTTCACGATATTTTTCTCCGGACTTATAGTCACACGCATGAATGATATCTCCTCCGAATTCGTGGAGCCCGAAGAACTTTGGCACCACCTTCTCAGCATTCTCTCCAGTGGCAACCACAATCCACCGGCATATGTACTCAACTTCACGTTGGTTGTTGGAAGATTCGCAACCAGAAGTGGTCTTAATCCTCCAAAGACCACAAGTCTCATCATACTTAGCAGATTGCACTGACTCATTGAACTGTGGTTGTATGTCAAAGCGCTTGGCGTACGACTCTAAGTAGCCAATGAACTGGTCCTTTGAAGGATATTCAGGATATTCATCGGGGAAAGGGAATTTAGGAAGCTGGCAAAACTGCTTAGGAAGGTGGAGCTTAAGGCGGTCATAGGTTCGAGTCTGCCACAACGAGGCAATGCAGTTAGCTCGCTCAAGGACGATGAAGGGAACACCTCGTTCCTTGAGACCAGCAGCGACAGCCAGGCCTGACGGACCTGCGCCTACTATGACAGGACCATTAACCCAAATGCACCGCCTTGCGAAAAATTCTTCGTGGTTGGCTGAGGCAGTCTTTGCTATGAAAGCACTACCGTTATTCATGTTCAAACTTTTTTCTATAGTAAGTTTTTTTTGTAGTGAGGAGCTAAAGAGAAGAGAAAGTCTTGGATTGGTTTATCAGTTTTGGGATGTGTTAAGGAGAATGGAAAGAAAGGAGTGCAGGGAGATGGTGTTTTTTTGTATATTTGATCAAACACAGAGGAAAAGTTGTTGTTGGAGAATTGTGTGCAGGGAGAAGGGCTTGTGAGGGGTTTAAATAAGGGAGGTGGCCATTAGAGAAGAATGAGGGAGTAGCATGTGCTTTGGCTCGCAATAGGGGCTCCTTTCAAATTTTTTATGACATTTTTGCATTACCCAAATTTCGATATTCGTTTAAAATAATTATTTTCAATTCTTTCAACCTAATATTATACATGTATTATTGTCATCTTATTATGAGGATAGATCCTGAAAATACCACATTGCTGTTGCAATGCATGATTTTCTTGCATCTGCCATTAGAAGGTGTTTCCAATCATTTATTTGATTCAATTTAATCATTCATCATCATTGGCTTTGGCTCCACCAAATCCTGCATTTCTCTTTTTGTGCAGTAATATATAAACTAATTATTTAGGGCACTATGTCATGTTAGGTTGGCCAAAGCCTTAATCCTTTTCTTCTACAAAACCCTTCCATGTGGGAGGAAACAATAGAGACAATATTATTCACAAGCTGAAACCTTTAAGTTGGAAATTGAGATCCAATAATAAGTCAAGAAATAATCACCGTAAACTATTTTCCAAATTCTCCTTATTTTAACGTTTCAACATGCTCAATAACTAACATGCAAGTTCACTGCCGTAGCAGTTCGAAAGAGGACACCCAAAAATCCACTGCTCTAATATATATGTACTTCTATTCCATAGAAAGATAATACATTTGCTTTTGACACGAAGTTTTAAGTATTTAATACATTTTGATAGTTCTTGAAAATAAAGTAAGAATGGACATAAAACTCACAATTGCCTCTCATAATTACACGAAAATTTTAAACATTTTATTAAGATAAATGGTGTAAACAGTTTTTATGGAACGCAGATATATTGAGAATTTGAGATATTCTTGATTCAATACTTTCATTGATTGGGCTTTCAAATTTTGGCGCCCCAGCCTCTAATGTTAAGGATTTTCTGAATATGTTACCGGTACATTTGTTCGCTATGTGTTATATATTCATTGATTTGGTTTTCAACTATTGGCTTAGGCTTTCGGTTGCACTGATTTTTAATTTCGGGTCTCGATAATAACAGTCCCAACCTCAATGGGACTAATGGGTAAGTCATCCATAAGCTTATAACTCCTATGAACAAGAAATAGTCTTCCTCGACCATATTAAGCAACGAGCATGAACTATTAAGACTTGTGCCTTGATGTTGGAGCTAGATGAAGTTACTTTCAGCTCATATTTGCTTGCAAAGCAGGATTCTTTCTTGTGAATTATAAAAGGAAAGATTCTAATTATGTTTCATTTGGGTTGTTGATGTTACGTTCTAATAGAACAGTGAAGTGATTAAGGTCGCATAAGGAGGCATTAGTTTGCTAAGCTGAAGGCAAAGACCGAAAGTTGAGTGACTTAAATTTATAGATCTAACAATAACATGGACAGGCGTATGAACATGTTAAGTCCACATTTAATGTTCATGTCTCTTTTACTTTCTCCTTGTATTTATGGTTATGATTGCTTCTCTAGAAGTTCTAAATTACTTAATGTTGCCTTAATAGCTCCGTGTGCTTTCACTTAATTCCATTGGCCAATGGGAGAAAAATCAATTCTTCGTTTGCTACGTATATGGGTCACGCAAAAAGTTAAGCTGTGTTTTGTTGATCGTATAGTTCATTTTTTTTCAGTTCAGTTTAGTTTAGTTTAGTTTTTTTTTTTTTTTATAATAGGGATGGGAGATTTTCATTAATAGACAAGCCATACAACATCTATATCGGAAAACACCCTAGAACATACTAAATCAAATATACTAGTACAAAATTTATCAACAAAACAATTAACTAAAATACTTAAGCGCGACTCCTTAATGTCCTCGATCCATGCCTCGGCATCTTTTGTGGAAGAAGAAATCTTCATCGCTAATATTATATCAATCTTTTGTCGATCTTCATACTGCAAGTTGAATCTTGTATGCACGGTATCCCTATACTAATAATACTAATCGCACTATAGGCAAAATAAGATTCCACTAAGGAAAATATAAAACTTCACATATGGGAGACTAATTTATTCAAATAGAAGAAGAAACACCAAAAAAACTCAGTTTAGTTTAGTTCAATCTTTTTTAGTTTAGTTCAATTTTTTTTTATTTTAGTTCAATTTTAGTTATAATTTTAACTGCCTTCAGTTTTTCAGTTCAATTTAGATTTTTTCTTTTTATTTCCAGTTGAGTTCAGTTTCATTTTAGATCTTTCCATCCAACCAAAACAGGGTGTGTTTTGTTTGTCTGTAACGATGTGAAAAGAAACTGCACTTAATGGAAAAATATTGAATTTGACTGGAAAAAAACTCAATTGAATTGGAAAAAAACTGAAGGTAGTTAAAATTAATATTAAAGCTGAATTGAAAAGGCTGAACTGTAACACTACAGATGAACAAAACATAGCCTTTGGCATTTGATAGATTCTTTGGGTCAATGACCCACCTATTTTTGTTTATATCTCTTTTTAGAAATTAATAAGGGTAAAGAAGTTAGTTTAGAGAAACAAAAGTACAATTTTGTACTACAGGGTCACTCTATCATTCTCTGATATATAGATCTACAACCCCACTTTGGAGTGCAATATTATGTTCTTATCTTTCTCTTTCTCCTTTAGAAATTGGACTCCAAAAGTACTATCATCTACCTCACCTTTGACTTAACTGCAGGTGAAAGCATTTTTATTCAAAACTACAATACTTCACAGATACAACACTCTATACACCTACAACATTTCGCAACAATCTCAAACTCACCCGTATTTGGTACTCTCTTTGGATAGCCTGCCACTATCTTTCTATTGTTTTTTATTTTTGAGAGTATTTTTCTATTAGTTAATTCTTTCACCCACAAAACTTTTGAAAATTAGTTAAACGCCTCAAAAAATCAAAGTCATGACAGAGAATTTTAAAAGCATTTGTACCATAATCACAAACGCAACCAATATCCCAAAAATTTAAATGCTCTTTCTCTCTATATTAGTTTGCACTTCGACTTTTTACGTACAACATACTTTTTCTTTGAGAGGAACAACAAATTTGGCCTTATTCATTCTTAGCATATTCAATAATCTTAAGTTCGTTTAACTGTTTTAATTTCAGCTATTTTCATTTTGTCAACTTAATAATGGAAGTAAGTTTTTAAATAAGCTCCCCTCAAAAAAAAAAAAGTTTTTAAATAAGCTACATTAAATAGCTTGTCGAATAAACTACCGTCAACAAGTTTCCACATTCCAAATTTACAAGCAACCATTACCATTTTTAAATAATATATCTTAAAAATTAATCGAATCCTTTTCAAACCCTATGAACCTTGCTTCCAGAGTTCAAGCGGGCTTGCCCTTCGAGGCTTAATATTTTGCATTCGTAAGGGCAATCTTATTTGAACAACTCCCTCACAACTCATTAAAAGTTTTAATACATGCCACATTAGCTTACAACACACTTAAAACTTTTGCCCCACTTCAAGATTATTGGTAAAACTCTATTACAACTAACCTACAACTCCTATAAACTTGTCCACATTTATTATAAAGTTATTTAACTAATTTAGTTTAATTTAGATATAAAAATGAACCAATTTCAATCACATGCATTATATGTAAGAGTTGTAACAAGAGGTATTCATATGAATACCCCTACTTACAACTTACCTAAAGTTTTTCCAAGATTATTGGTAAAACTAGAGTTAAAACTCACCTTACAACTCATAAATATCTACCATTAAGGTTGCCCTAAGTTGTAGCTACCACCATTTTATTTTGTCCACATTATTAACTGAGCTTCAGCTTAAAAATCTTGGCCACTAAAACTGCAAAAGACACTAAAAATAATGTGTTTAGTAATTGCACTATATTATCGTGATTCCCGATGCGTTCTGCCGTGACAGTATGACACATCGAATTAACCCTAAGTAAACTAACTTAATTGAATAGAGCAAGTAGATATCGATCCCAGGCCATGCATGAAGAAGGTTTATTGTTATAATTCTAGATATTAGGACTCTTAATAGACCAACAAATAAATAAAACAACGAAAGACTCTAAAATCTCAAAACTAAGAAACAAACTAGCAATGGGACGTTGCTATAAATTACGGGAACGTTGTATGAGATATTCACTAATAGTTAAAAAAGCCCAATGAGGTAAGTTGAACGACTAAACAAGTGTAAAGACGCATACTCAGCAACTAATTAGACTCATCATGTATTGTAATCAACCACAGACACATCTATTACTAACTTAAAATAGAGTGGGTATAGAACCCTTGGCAGCAAATGATTATGTTGGGAATGTTTTCATAAACAAGAGGGGAGAGGTTTAATCTAAATAAAATTTAAGAGGGATACTCCCCTAAGTGCCAATTGGTATTAGGATAGAACCTCTAAAGCCCCAACTGTGATTGTTTCCCTCCCCGTACATGTTGGGTTGATGATGCACGTGTGCCAGGCCCAAGTCTTTATATGGTATCAGAGTGGTCAATTCTGAACCCTTCCCCCAAAGACATCTAATGTAGTAGAGCATACATGGCCCTAAAGTGCATGCCAGGGAGTTATAATTCACTCAAACGGTCACAGAAGAAAAAAAGCATTCAAGTGTAGGAGAGTGTTGGGAATATTGTCCCACATTGAAAATAGATGAAAACGAGACGTAACCTGTATAAAGTCTTAAAACGATGAATCCTCCTATCCAATTGGTTTTAGGATTACAGGCCAACTGTGCTTATTTCGCCTCTCAAGGTGGTGAGGTTGCAGCTGCAAGTGCGCCCCAACCCATTTCTCACTTAAAGCAGTTACATGTGTGGAGTTATAGATTCACTGAAATGTTGGGTATTTGAGTACGAAGGTGTAACACTCTTTCTAACTTCACGCCATTTTCAGAAGTGACATTAATATTATTTATCAGAATGCTTAACATAAAAGTTGTATAGGACATTGCAAGCTTTGCAAAACATCTTGAATTAACTCTAACGAATCTAGCACATTTTTTTTTGCCTTACTAAGGAGCCACTCTTTCTGAGTGCATTTTTATTAAATTGATTTGACATGAGTTCAAAACTTTTGATTCCAAGTTTTTACAACTAGGCTTAAGTGAATTATATTCCACTAAAAACTACTCCTTTTGTCCATAAAATATGTCTACAATTTTATTTTCTATTCATCTCAAAAAAATGTTTATACTCTTATTTTCGGAAGGTATATGTGTGTCTTACATTTAGTTTAAGAAGACGAGTACCGAACGAACTGATAGTACTAAAATAATGAATTGTGCTAAACTAAAACTTTGGTTTATTTGTTTTAACACTAAATCGCATATGATCAAACCCTATCAATATTGAGGTTTTATAGACCTATACATTGAAATCTTTCTAATGATGTAAAAATGATTGTGAATGAATATGAGTATCAAAGTTTTTACAATCAAAAGATACAAACTACATTGATAAATTGAATTTAACTAAAGAGAAGTTACTAGAAACTAAGAGAAAATGTTTGGGTGAATTTATCTTAATTTAACCAAAAAGAAATTAATAGAGATTGTAAAGAATTGAACATGCTTATACGGAGAATGATAGAGTGACCCGGTGGATCAGAAACCTGGTAGTGTAAATGTGGCTTATCTTATTAAAATTAACAAACTATCCCTCTTAAATTCTTGAAAGAGATAGAGAGAAAATTTTGTGGGTCATTGACCCGGAGGGTTTGAGAAGTTTTTTCCTGCTTATACTACTACGATTACTCGAGTAGATATGTCAAGTGAGTACATAATGACTGTGCCACAGGCCCACAACGCGGAACAATGAATAGTTAAGGACTCGTTTGGTTACCTCACATTCCCATGGGATTGTGAGAATCCTAGGAATTTTGTTTTTGGGTTTAGTTTGGTTGCCCACTATACATGGGAATTGTGTTCCAATGGGAACCACTTTCCCACAAAAACATGGGAATTTTGTTCCCAAGCCCCCCCTAGAGATTATAATTTTGCCATGGGATTTTCATTACCACACTCATCCAAACAATTTTTCTAACTTTCCCATCATTCTTCCATTCCCATCATTTTGCAAATCGCATAGGAATTAAATTCCCATGGTATAACAAACGAGTCCTAAGTGTAGTATAGGTGGAAGATTGCGCTTTAACACACGTTCATTCTTTCTTCGCCAATACCAAGGGTTGCAGTAATTTTAATTCTGTTTGGGGTTCCACGCCAGGCGGCTGCTCATCCCAAAGCTAAAGGCTCAAAATTTTCACCATTTGGCCTCCATGAAATTACACAACCTTATCTCTCGCCAGTCGCGACTCTCCACTCTCTTGGTTGGAAATGCTTCGATGATGTGCCGATTTGGTAGTCTTTTTTTCCTCAACAAGCTTTGGTATATTAGGTGCAAGTTTACATCCATTAATTTTCATAATTATTTCTTTTTAATAAGCTTATAAAGAATGTATATAATACATTTTTTTGTTTCAATTAGTCCTTCATCATCTCTAATAAAAATGAATTAGTCTTTCATCGTAAAGATGCATGGACTCGTTGAACTTGTCTAACGGAATTATTGAACTCCCACCAAATTGCCAAAATACCAAAAACGTGCAGGTAGCTAGCAATCATTATCGGTAGAAGCTAATATTATGTCAGATAAGAAACTAATTTCACCCTCAAGAAGAAGGTTAAATTTTAAAAGAGCTTAATCAGCGATCAACAATAAATTATATAAGGTACGGTGGAGCAAACATATGCAAAAGAAAATTTCACTATTAACATCGATCCAACCTAGCTAGCTTCGCTAAGCCCCAACATACATTTCGTGCACCGTGGAAACTTCAAGAAAAAACATCATGTACCTATTGATGTAGCTTATGCAAGCCAGGTGAAATTGATAAGCCTGAAGAAGTGAAGAGTATTTAAGAAAAAATTTCAATTCAAGCTAACTGCTACTACTCCAGAAACGTGATGTACAATAAGAGATTGTCTTACCCTACGAAAGTTTCATCTCTAGTTTTTCTTATTTTGTATGGCTTGCGCGCTAATTTGGCTTAACATAGAAAAAAACGTGGAAATAAATTTTCGTTTAACTGCTTAATTATCTCATGCAATTTTTACACAAAATATTCAACTACTGTATATATGTAGTATTGTCATCAATTGCTTTATGCTCGTATCAAATATTTGTCACAAAATGCATTCAGTTTTTTATTAGAGTCAAACAATGCAATTAGGCTACACTTGAAATACTAAACCAAGGTCCAAGCCTCCAAGGTGGTTAGCATATTATTCACTATTTAAAAGATTAGCCAATAGCTATTAGCTGTCCACTACGGGAAGAACCTTGGTTTGTACAATGTGAGTAGATGAAATAGAGTGAAATATGAGCCACTGTAGCCTGTATACTCCATTAACTAACATAATAAAATCATTTCTTATAGCTAGTAGTCCTAGAGATAACGAAATTGCCAATTCACGACAATCACGAGGCGAAGCTGACGAGGATGCATGCTGCATGGTTCTGTGCCGAGGTGGACTCGGTGGATGCAAGATATATCTTCTCCTGTAAGCGACTATGGTAATGCATGCCACTTTGCCAGATTGAAGTTTGTAAAGGACTCAACAAGGTCGACGACACCAACTTCTTTGCCTTTTCCTAGCTATAGAGGGACTTCTCGTGTGGACGCATGAAGTTGAACTTCAATTCTAAGCATAAAAATTATATATGCAGAAATAATTGAGGTAATAAAATTCAAAGTTTAAGCTAAACCTTGAAAAATATAACTGCACCTTTAGGACAAAGTGGTAATAAAAGTTAGGTATTTCTCCTCTCCATATGAGTTGTACTTGTAGTTGTCTACAGAGTAATAATAATATAATATGGAAAATGGCTTTAAAGTAAAAAATTAGATATCAGTTTCATCCGTATGTACATATGTAGGGCTTATAAAAGCATGTTTATTGGTTGTATTTTGATGAGTTTAAAGAGGAGTATAAGGGTTATACTTGAGTTTAACACCTATAAAATGGGACCATTATATAAAAGTATAAAGGTGAGTTTTAAAATTCATATACCCACCTTTGTACTCAAAATTAACTAAACAAATACGACTCACATGTATTTTTTTTTTAAAATTCATTTATTCTTAAATATTAATTGAGTTTAACTAATAAATTAGAAAGTATAACTAGGGTCTAAACAAAAATTTCTGCTATATTCATTAAAGGTAAAATTAAATTTTTACTTTTAGTTGATTAAATAGGTCAATTAATGATATTTCTTAGTATGTGTAATACGGTATGGTTTTAAAAGGACTGTTCTTTTTGGACAGACTGATTATTTGTAAAGTCCCACCATCTTGAGGAGGTGATTGATGGATCATGTTTTTTTCTACACAGGTCAATCACCTACTCTATACAACCTCCGTGTCATGTTATTCTTCCTCTTTCCATTTTGGGCTGTATCATGTTGTTTTTCTCCTTTCTTTATTTGGTAAGTTTTTTTGGCAAATTGACATTTTTGCCCCTGGGTATTCATTCTAATTACTACCCCTTTCTCTCACCTTTCCCACTTTATTAAATGTACATACAAGGGTGTTATTGTCATTTATATTAACATGATCCACTTTATTAAATGTTGTGCCATTTGCAAAGAGAAAAAATAACATGACACGGAGGTTGTATCTATTTGGAGTAATTTCCTCGCTCACTTACACAGTTACACATAAAAGTTAACTAATACCCGTCTATGTATTTGATACACTGGATGCATAATATACATCTCGATCGATGTTTTTAAGATGAGTACGTGTGTTCGTGTACGTGTGTTCGTTAATCGTTACATGTTTTAGAAGCATTGAATCATCATAGCACACAATTCAGTGGAGAGCTTCACTCGTAAGCTAGCATACTCCAAGGAGAAAGCCTTATATATCAGTGATGAAAGTGGTAATTGTCAATCATAATTATGTGCATATTCATGGATATTCGCGCCACTTGTGACCTCGGTTATGCAACTAATTATGTCGGTCCCAAACTAACGTGTGCATGGCTGCGTGCATGAGAATGAGAGTTACGTTGTGGCATTGGAGAGCACATTACTCTTCTATCCTCTCTATGTAAGGTTGCATAAAGAAATAGGGGAGATGTTCTATTGTTTGGTTTTATCCCAACTTCAATTTTGTATATAAACTAAGCGAGTACTAGTACGAGTAGTTAATAGTAAATTGTATAGTTGCGTACATCCTGATCCCAAGCATTTCATTGAATGAGAATTTATACTCGATTGTTGTTGTTGTAGTATATAGTGGCTAGAATATATTATTGCACGTCCTTCAAGACTTTTTTTCTCCAATTATTTGATTACATTTAAAAATTAGACTACTATCTAAAGTCAAATTAATTCAGATTAGTTTAATTTATGAGTTTTTATGACTTTAAAAACAAAAAATTCGATTCAACTTATTGTAGTTTTTCTTTTGTTTCACAAGATTTCCTTAAATCCTTTAGGCTCAGCTAATCCTCGTCTGTGGTTCAATTCGATCAATTACTTATAGGCATACAAAATTAACGAAGCTATCATAGCTTAATCCTAAGATTATAACTTTTGTTCTTTCAACCATTTTTGTATTATATCATATAGGTTCATTGTATGTCTACCAAAAAGAAAGAAAAAAATGATTACGTTTAATGTCTAATTTCCTTTAAAAGAATGACGTCTAAGAGGTTGATTAGAAATAGACCAATTTTATATCGACAAGCTAGAACAACAACAAAATACAAGGTACTTATTACAGTTTCCCAAAATGATTATTCAGGTCATGCTTTGAAATTTTGTTTGAGAATGAAAGTGGTGACTTTATTAAATATTTCATATGAGTAAATGTTGTTGTGACTTTTAAAAAAAAACCAATCATATATTTGATTAGTGTTTCATCGTTGGAGTTGAGGCCATTAATATTAAATATAGATACCTACACGTTACATATTTCATTTGTCTTCCCTATTTTGGCATAAAGTTGAAGAGAAGTAACTTTAGGGCGGGGATGGTTTTAAAATCTTGACCTGTCGTGGATGGTGGAACGGGGATGGAGAAGAAATATCACTTCGTCGTTGAGCCCAATGTTAAGTTCGCAAAGCATTCTAAGAAATAAATTCGATCAGACAAACCCTATAGCCGTTCTACTTGATATTTAGAGAATAAGAGCCTAAGAGGAATCAAAATTGGATGGAAAATAGAGTAGTCTAGCAAATTAGCAAGCTAAATCTCCAACTCTTAGGTACAGCGGGTGTACGGGTACACCTTATGGATTTATAACTAGTATTACAACATATATCATTAGTCATATGTTTAATGCCATTAGTCAATCCCTTTGTAATTAGTCATAAATTCACAAGGTGTACCGGTACACCCGGTGTACCAAAGACTTGCTGAATTAACATATCTTATAAGCGTGGGAATGTGGAATTTATGGATTGAAATCCGAAAATGACTTTGCAATGCATGGGATTTCGTTAATCCCACGCTAAGCAGCTTCGAGTACAAAACCGTCCTTAACTCCTTATGATTGTTTTTTATTTTATTTTTATGGTTTTGTAGCAATTGAATTTTTTCTTTATTTTGTGGCTAAGTTTAGTTGCCAAATGACTTTTTTCTTTTGGTAGTGCTCATTTGTCTTCTTTATTTTGAGGTAACTTGAGGAAGTGTACTAGTTGTCCTAGTATATAGGCCAAGCACGCACGGAGCTGATTTACGACAATAATGTTTGTAAAATTTTACCGAGCCATGCATGATATCGTTCTATTAGGAGTTTTCTAGGAAAAACGGGATAGCTGCTTGATCAACAAAGATATGGTTTTGTTGCAAGCTAAGCGTGGCTTAAGTGCTTAACTGGCCGTTCTAAGATAGCAGCAATGTAGCATGAAGAAGTGAACAGTATATGTGCGTGATCGGCCGACGAGAATAGCCTGAGGCCCTAGCTAGCTAGCTTTGGTTGATTATATATCATCATTTGGCAGGTTAGTGACAAAGAGTTCATCGTTATTTCAGATGCATGTATAAGAACCTGTAGGTTTAAGGGATGTAGTTCATCCAAATCCAATTTATGCTTGAATTTGGATGTATTTCCATATTTCTCATCAATAATGAGAATCACCTTCAATTCATTCTCATTATAAGAGTACAAAAGAAGTTCTGATGTTAAAAGTTTTTGGAAATTATGCTTGATGCGGGAACTAGTCTCGCTCAATGCTGTGGTCTGCGGAGTATAATATTGTGGTCGTGTACTCGTGTGCTCGATCAGTGTTTCAATCCATAGCAACATGGTAATTAAGCAAAACATATGCATACAGAAATGATATTTGAAATAAAAATAAAAGATATAAGCTATGATATCATCCTAAATCGATTGGCCACTTCGGTCGGTCAAATGTCAGTGGTCAGAGAAGCTAGGGAATGTGGATTAGCATCGTAGTCGTCGGACACAGCAAATTTAGGAAACATTTGATTGAAGTTAATGACTAAATGGGGTACTAGATACATATAAGAGATTCCTTCTTGATACAAGATGCGCAATGTGGATTTCATACCACTTTTTTAAAGTCTTCCTTTTCATCTTTTCTTTAATTTTTTTTGTAATAGTCAACTTGATACCATTGTAGATTTGTAGTCAGTAATCACCGTCATTTGGTAAATTGAAGGGTATGGAGCATGGTGGCATTCCTTAGCTTGGATATTAAATCGCATATGTTTCTACTTCTCGAACTGAAATTACTTCAGCGATTGAAAATGGGTGCATGCACACTATATTTGGTGCATTAAGATCTACTAGTCAATTACATGTGCGGTTGCACTAGTCTAATGCCAAAATATTACTAATTTTATCCGTATCCAACTTTTTTTTTCAAGTTTAGGGTGTGTTTTGGTCGACTGGAAAGATTTGAACTGAAACTGAACTGAACTGAAAAAAACTGAAAAAAACTGAAATGAACTTAAAAAAACTGAAGAAAACTGAATTTATCTGAAAAAGACTGAAATCAGTTATAACTTATAACTGTAAATGACAAAAACTGAAAAACGCTGAAGTGAACTGAACTGAAAAAAACTGAACTGAACTGAACTGAACTGAAAAAAACTGAACTGTAGTGCTACCGACGAACAAAACACAGCCTTAGTTTAGTTAACGTTGTATACTTAGGGTGTGTTTTGGTCGGCTGAAATGATATGAACTGAAACTGAACCGAACTGGAAAAAACTGAAAAAAACTGAACTGAACTGAAAAAAACTGAAATATGCTGAACTGAACTGAAAAAAACTGAAGATAGTTATAATTATAACTAAAAATTAACTGAACTGAACTGAAAAGAACTGAAAGATGCTGAACTGAACTGAAAAAAACTGAAAAATGCTGAATTGAACTGAAAAAAACTGAACTGTAGTACTACGGACGAACAAAACACAGCCTTATTTTGGATTCCATATTGTCTAAATTAATTTTTTCTTTTTGCTATACATTTCTTTAATTAACATAGTAATAACTAACTAACTTTGATCCTGTTTCGACCAATATAATCATTTATTATCATGTCACTAAAAAACTTTGCTTTTAGTAAGCTACTTTAGTCCACATACTCTCTCCGTAGATGTTCTATTTATAATGGTAGATAGATAGATCGATGTAAATACACTGCATAACTTGTATTCTTTTTTGGTGCTAGAAAGTGGAAAATGAGAAACCTCATTTCTATTCTGTTCAATACGGAGTAGTTGATTTGACTCATGTTCAAGATTTTCAATCTACGAGTATATATTTCGGTGAAGGATACAAACCATAATTAGTTAATGCAATCAATAAAAATTCATAACCATTTCTTTCATGGTCTGCCTCATAAATTCACTTCATGTTTCGCGAGCATAAATCATGAATGCATGGAGAGAGGCACGTGAAAACATGAGAAGTGAAAACCAGCGACACTAGGAATTTAAGTGCCCTTTGTTTAAGCTAGTCAAATGGGTTTTTTAATGAAGATAAAATTAAATTTGAAAGATGATAATTAAGCTTAAATGGGTACGTGGATGTTATTGCTGACTCCCGGAAGCTATGGGCAGCACATGACAAGAATGTTGCTCATTCCAAATCGTGATTCTCATCTCCCACTTTTGACCTACTTGAACGACCAATAGGTATACAAATCATTTGGGAATTTCGATTATTTGCAATACGTCAATGATTCAAACGCCACGAAAGCTATTCTTATGTTAATGTTTGGTTTGTTTGATAGATCATTCAATTTTTATTTTTTTTTGTGAGGTATATTCAAATACATTTAGCTTTTATAAATTCTTCTTTTTAAAGTTAAAATGAAGCTAAGGTGAATGAATTGAATTACGGAGTACTAAAAAGAGGAGAAAAATTAGATTAAATGAAAGAGAGTTGAAGAATATGCTAAGATAATATCTCAACTCAATCAATTGAAATTATTACTCCTGCCTGCAGGCCAAGAGCTTTCTCCCTATAGTTATATAAATTATGATACGAGAACGAACCTTAATGTTATGCTCCAGTGATGATACATGAGTTGGACGAAGTTCACTAAACAAAAAAGCCCTTATATAATAAGGTTGTGTTTTGTTCGCCGCAACTGTTACAGTTTAGTTTTTTTCAATTCAGTTCAGTTCAACGTTTTATTTTTTTCATTTATAATCCATAGTTAAAAGTTGGCAAAATTGCTGGGAATAATCCCTACTTGGGACGATTTTCTCGGAATAATCCCTACTTGGGCACATGTGTCCGACAGTGGTCCTACATTGACGGCGTTAAAAAAAAATATAAACCGTTAACTTTTTTCGTACAATACCGTATAAATATACAATATACATACAAAATGAACAAATAACCATTGTTTATATATATATTTTATATTGTAAAAAAAAGAGTCAAAAATAACCTTTTATATATTATTTTTGAATCTTATTTTCTAACTTTTTTCTAAGAAATCACCCTTTTTACTTTTTATTAGAATTTTTTGAAAATATGTTTTAAAAAAAAGTTAAAAATGTGTTTTTGACAAGAATTTCTT
>ONZK01003149.1:57739-85165 GCA_900322385.1 Pharnaceum exiguum
TTATTATTGTTACTCAGAGGGTCATTACTCATCAATCACTACTTATTAGTACTTAGTCTCAATAAAACGCGTCCACCTTTTTGTGTTACTCGTAGAAAAATAGGTTCACAAATCACACCAATGACGGTCTTTTGACAAGATACAAAAAGTGTTTCTGTTCATCGGGTATTCCATTTGAACAAGTCACGACTTCAAAGTATCGTACCAAAAATAAAAATTAACATTTGCTACCAATTAAATCATCACACGTTAATCGAGATCACACTGGTGTTGAACTACAAAAAATCACACTGGCAAGTGATAATGTGATGATACGACAATGTTCTTTACGTTATGAGAAGCCAAGAAGTCTATGATTATGACAGTGGTGTTTAAGTTATGCTTAGTTTACGACGAAACCTTGATAGAAAGAGATCATCTCAACAAATAAAATCAATATATTTCCCTATAGAATCTGTCATCTGCCTGAAAATGTATTCAAATAGATTTGCCAGAATTTCTCGAAGGAAGCATTTTTGGGCGTACACTCTGTCTCCAAAATGGAAGGGTCCTCGCTTTGTAATGTTTCATAAGTAAATCCATTCCACTTCATAGAGCCTGTGACATCAACCTAATTAACAACTTGATCTTGGGTAGCTAAGACAACTGCGTAAGGCGGATGGGAGGAGAAAGGAGAAGAGAGGTGGCCTGCAGTGGCCGATCTAGAATTTCATTTAAGTAGTTTCACTTAAACATATAACAGGTGTCACTAGCTAGTATAAATACCTAAAAAAATTACACATCTCAACATCAATAGTTAACCTTTTTGAAAACATTTCCCTCCCAAGTGATGTCATAGGACACCACTTGGTATAAGATGCCTCCGCCTCTAGCGCCGTGGTACCAAACGGTGGTAGGTGGGCCTGGTAGAAATTGAGAATTTAGAAAAAAAGTAATGAAGGGTCCGGTGGGGAGCAGCGGTGGCTAGCGGCAGCATGTGAGCCGAGTAGAAAAAGAAGGAAATTATTTAGTTTTGTGGGTGGTCCGGTAAAGGTCCTACCTTAGGAAACTTGGTTTATTAACTAAGCCCTTTGATAAATAAATAAGTTTATAGTATTTGTCATTATTATCCATCTATGTAGATATATTTCACCACCTCATAAATAACTAATCAACATATATGTTTTATCTATCATCATGCTATTGCGTGCAACCCTCCGGATAAATATTATTAAGGTATTGCTAGGTAGGTCTAAGTGGATAAGTGGACACCTCCCGCAATCGCCCCAATTGAAGGGTAAGGATAATGATGCATGTAGTGTTAGTGGGCTAGGGATGATTTTGGAAATCTTGATCCGCTAAAATCTTGATTCCTTATAAGTGGTGGGGCAGACATAGAGGAATAATTTTTTTGATGTGGCAGGGATAGTCGGATAGAAGAGCCAAAGATGGTTTATCACCAATCCCCACTCCATTGCCATCCTTACCTGATTTGACCGATAGTTTTTTTTAAATTGGTGCACGTATCGTGGAGCATATACACCCGGTGCTTTGACTTAATTCACCATATACCCAATGTTTTTGAATCCAGTATGAGATAACCCTAAGCTTTCAGTTTTGTTCACCATATACCCACCGTTACTAACTCCGTCTATTTCGACTAATATATGACAGAAATGCCCTTGTTGAATTAATATTCTCATTCCAATTATTTTTATGACTTATTAAAAACAAAACAGCACTCCTTGACTCCTTATTCCTCTCATCCATTCCGAGAACAGGACACCAAATCTACCCCTACCCATGTCCCATCTTCAATCTACAACCATCCACGAGCAACACCCACACAACATGAACACCACCAGCGTATGCAGTACTGCAACACCAAAGCCAACCATAATTACCCGACCCTACTCGAACCCCCGCCTCCCACAGTGAATCTCCTTAGACCACCACCACATCAAGACTCCACCAGTAAACGAGGCCACCACGAACAACCGCAATCAAGCCTCCACCAAAAAACGCCCCCTCTTCCATGACTCAACTCTCTTTCCTCCCCTTCCATGTTCTTGATCTGGGCGGTGAGCGGCGCCGATCATTTTTGTGGCTGGGCCCACGCATGGAGAGATCGAGAGGAGTTCAGATCTGGGATTCGGAGGTAGATGATGAGGAGAGAGAATGGTTGAGAGAGCGGAAATAAAATGAGAGAGAGTAGCTGCAAAAGCCTCCCTACGCGGCCGCCGACATCCCATGCCCACCGGTGAAGCACCCCATCCCTACCCACCATCTCGGGCTTCACCCCACTCGACTCCAACCATGGCAAGCCCTTCCCAAGCCTTTCCCCACCACCTTTGACCCGTCCCCGATCAGTAGTTGTGCTCCGCTTGTCCGTGCTAACACAACAAAAAGGAGAGATAGTGGAGGTGGGGTAAGTGTGGTTGTGTTGTGTGATGAGTGTGGTTGTGTTGTGTGATAACTGATAAGTGAAGAAAGGAAAGAGGAGAAAGAAAAGAGATGAAGGGAGGAGGGGTTACGGGGAAGGGGAATAAGAGGCAGTGAGGGAGAGATCTGGGGAAATAAATGAAAAGAAAAAGGAAATAAAAGATATATAAGGAGAATTGAATAAAAATATAATAATAAGGGTATAATTGTCATTCCATGTTTGAGTAGACTAATAAATGGACGCCACGTCAAAAAAACTAACGGCATCCAACCTCTGTTAACATATTGGGTATATGGTGAACAAAACCGAAAGTTTAGGGGTATTTCGTACTGGATTCAAAAACATTGGGTATATGGTGAATTAAGTCAAAGTAAAGGGGTATATGGTGAAAAATCCGTTGAAAGAATTGTTTGTATAGCCGTAGAGGCAAAGAAAATGTTCTAGGAATACGTAAAATATCCACTATAATATTATAATTGTACAGATTGTTCTTCAATAGCTCAAAATTACAAGAATGGAACTTCAGACATTCAGCTTATTGGTAGAAGAGACAAAGACGTTCAAAGTGCCTTGACAAATTTATTTGAACGAACAAAGTAAAATACTCCTCAGGAGAGCACACGATTCCCTCAATTATTTTACACACAGAACCATATCTCTAATTGTCTATGATGATTAGGTTGTGATACAGTGATGCACCAGGGAATGACAAGAATTTTATGATAGTGGTGCATAGACAGCAAAGAAAATTTCTGTCTAAAATTGGCACCACATCTTCCACAAAAGGTAAAATAACACAACCAATTTTCTATAAGTAAATCTTCCATCTCCCAGAAGCTCATCATCAGAGGTCTCCTAGAAATATGTTGCCTGTTTCAAATGTTTATGATACGTCCTAACAGTCCCCCAAGCCTACAACTTTACAAATCTAACCTAAATGTACAAATGGGGCAACAGATGAAGGACCATAAATATAAAGAAACCAGTGAAAACAGAATTGGAGAAAATAGCAGGAGGAATAGTGAATATACACAGGCTCAAACTCTAGTTTTACTAGCAGCTTACAAGCGTCCTCCTGAACATATATCGTTGCAACCTCAATCACGTAGAAATTGGAAATCTGGGTTCTCGATTAAATCAGGAGGTGCCTTTACGCCCGCAAAATCTCTCTCTTCCGTGGAAGCAGACAACTCATCAACAGAGACCGGTATGCTGCAATATACACATCGTTAGGGATACTGACCAAATAGCAAATGAGCTTCCATGTAAGGGTAGATTAGGTTAGTTTTTAAGAAAATATTGTATTCTTGACACATTTAGAGGTAAAAAGTCAAACTTAATGGCCAAAACCATAAAATTCTTTTGAGTTTTCTATAAGAACCAGCTGTACACAATTCAACTCCATGAGGTTTGAGAAAAGTGGCATCTATTGCCCATTACCTGGAAACATCATCCAAAAGAAATGCATTGTGAGCAGCTTCGTTATCGGAATTGTTTTCATCCTCTCCAGACATCAATGCTTTGATACTGGATAAAACCTGAACGATGTAAACAACAACAAATGTCGGATGAAGGGAAAGGAAGCAACCAGATAATAACTGCCAGAAAAATTGTATATGGTGTGCTTACATCAGGAGAAACACTTGAAGTGTTATAATTGTCATCCCAGTATAACGTACATATTCTGTAAAGCTGATGAACACTCAAAAGCTGACAGTGAAAACATCAAATATTAGTGAAACAAATCTTTTACATCAGTAATAAAGAAGTCCAGAAAAATAGATCAAACGATAGAAGATTAACAAAGCATCATTCAAGTTAAATCATGAAAAATACACTGCATGTAACACTCATCCACTACAATGTTCCAGCCAATCTGATTTACAACTTGTCAGGATCAAAAGCGCTTCAGTTTTGAAGTATGAGTGACCAGAACTGATGGCCTAATGCAACAAAGAAACCTGATGGTCTGTTGGACAAACTGAAGACTTATCAATCCTACTTTTGATAAGAGTATCTGAGCTCAATGCATGAGTTCCCTTTTCATACCACTATGATACTTGAGAGCTACAATGCATATATGTGATATGATTACGGTCTTGTATCCAAGCATAATTACAATGTACACTTTGTAACTTTTAAGTTATGGTGCAACAAGTATCATCACACTGAATATCACCAAACCATGCATGTTCCTAAATGACCATACATGCGGATATATTTTTCCACCTTCGAGGGCAACTATACTCTCAGGAATGACATTTGCAACACTTGAATTAAATTGACACTTTTCTGACTCCATTAGCATCAGATGATGGAACTACGACACTGCAGCCACACACAACATAGGTTATAAAAAATTCTGGTCTACATTGTAGCCTACATACTTGTCTGAAGCTTCTTGATTTTCTGCACAAACTTAAGAAATCTACAAATTTCTGCTGATACACTTAAAAGGGTTCACTTGGTCTTCTGCATTTCTACCCCATTTGCCAAATCAATAGTTAATACAGAAAACAGTAGTACTCAACCCATGTGCATGATTTGGAGCATTCAGGGGATACTGAAAAATGACGTATCACATAACCATTAAAAGCTTGATACAAGACACAAGAGATCCATGTAAATTCTTTTCAAGCTGGACTGTGTATACACAATTTAGGTCTGAATGTTAACGGGTTAAAGCTGTTATTGTTAGGGTAAAAATGAAAATGAAATAGCATCCTCCGGACTAAAATATATGTATAAAAAAAATTGTTTGTCAATCATGTAGGACAGTTGGTAGAATGCACACAAGAACAAGTGAGACGTCCAAAGGACATATACAGTTGATGCTAACATCATGATAAACATGAAGCAATTTCCAAACCAACAAAATCTACATCCACATTTAGTGTCGATAACATAAATTATTTTAAAATTTCATATATCAATTTGATAATCCACTATGAATGGATTCGACATGAAACACATTTTCATGAGGTATAGAATCAGGTGACCTATATTAGTCCCAAAGAGGAGATATTTTTTATTTTTTTGACGAGAAAAAGAAGAGATATAATACGCAGGTTGCAGGCAACAAAATCACCCAGAGAAATACAGGGAACTAACCGGGCAGAGGTCGGTAGTAATATCATCATATGTGATCCTAGATTTCTGGTTTATAACCTGTACACAAAGAAAATTAAAAGACCACGATAAGGAAATAAGAGTAAGAAGAGAAAAGCCTGAGTTTCTATCCCCCCCATAAACAGAAAAACAAAACGTGAAATGCACATCTACGTGGACAGGATTTACAAGACTATGATATGCACAGGGTAAAGATGCCAACATTATTAAGAAACCTACCTTGAGTTTCATATTATTACACCAATGACTCCCGGAAATATCAATCTTAATCTTAAGCAGTTAATACTTAATAGTGCATGAGCTTAGTAATTTTCTATAGATGGTTGTGTATTCTTGCTGTGCAAAAAACAGGTGGAAGATACATAGAAAAGTTTTAGTTTCAAGTTCCCTTCAGCTCAACTGAAATCAACTTTGACAAGCTGTAAACCATGGCTCTCCTATTTCCTATGCAAGTTTTAGGTTGACAATTAAATGCCATTGTAAGGTTATGCAAACAAATAATTGTGGTGGCGAATTGAATTCAATTTTCACGAGAGTTTACGTGAATTGGCCTAGTCCAGATAACGGTGAGCCATGGAAGTAAAGTAAAGAGGGATCCAGGCAAGGCTGATCAGGTCAAAAGTTTCTTATGAAAAGAGAAATTCAGAAGCAATTTAATAAAAATTCAAGATTAACAAGAAAGTAACATACCAGGAATCCAACGGCTTGTCGTATGTGCTTAAGTTCATCCCATGATGACCCTGCAAACTAAAACAACGAGGATTTTACGTAAAAGAAACTAGGACATAAATTACATCTCTGGATTAAGTCCTCCAGAGCAGTTACTGCAAGTATTTTATCAAAGATAAATAATCATGTTCAAACTTGCATTTCACTAGGCCAGGTAATCACAGATCAAATTGTTCACAACAAATTCATGACACAAAGCACCATAGTAAAAAGCAGAACTATTTGTCAGAGATATTTGTTTAAATGAAACAAGAATTACATTGCCAGAAGAGGACGTAGAAAACAAGTAGAAGAAGAATGAGGGAACAGCTCAGAGGAGCGGCAGTCATGTTCATTTCCTTAAGGTGGAAAAAGAAAACAACAGTAGGAGATCCTCAATACAGTAGGACTTCCAGGGCCTTGCTTTCAGATCAAATGACAATACTCATAATAATTAGAAAGTTACCTCCTCTGTGGCTTCTTGACACCAAGTTTCTAAGTCAGCCAATCCTTCCTTCACATATTCCCCATTTCTAAATGTGCAGCACTCTCGACGGAGCAGTAGACTGCCATTAAAAAGGAATTTGTTTATATTAGACAGTATCCCCACACAAAAATTCTAGGCAGAACATTAGTCATTCTGAGTAAGGAGGTAAACACATAAACAAGATATAGCTGAAGGTCTTGGCATGCGGACCCTTAAAAAGATAGAGTGACAATGAATACAAAGATGGAAGAAGTAAAAATGTCAACCACCTAATGTAAAACACCTCAATAAGGAAAGAAGAAAAAATAAAAACAGCTACTGGAAACAAACAAGGGAAATCCAGTTCAGCCATAGGAAAAGTATCCCCTTTTTTATTTACAGCCACTTGGAGATATATCTGATTCATAAATACCAAAGAGATAGAGCTTACATGTAAATTGTATGATTGCTGACCTGTTAAAAAGTTGCACGTTGATATATGAAAAAGTCTGCGTAAATATCTCCTGTACAAGAACTTTTGGAACCTGTCAAGAACATAAAGTAAGAAAGTAACACAAAGAGGAAACCATGGAACATCAATGAGAAACATTTCAAGAGGCTAGGATTCGAATTTATGGGGTGAGTATCATACATAATTCTCCTTCAGTGTGTCAAGAAATATATCCAGAGATTCAATGATGATCTGCCAGTGATTGGTTGGAGGAGGAACGTTACTCAGTGATCGATGCAGTGAAGCTCCTTGTGACGTCCTTGGTGCCTGTACGTGCCCACGAAGTGGATACCAATAAACTTTAAATTCATCTTATTAAACTGGACAAAAAGCTCAAAGCCAAGCTGAACTTACCTGAATACATGAAGACAGAAGGGATCCCAGTTCTTTCTTAAAATTATCTCTAATGATTCCAAAAATCTTTTCCACATAAGCAGTAAGCTGCTGCTTAAAAAGCAAAGCTGGATACTTGGCCTCAACAGGTCGCACTATGTCAAGTTCAATATTTGCAGAAGAAGGAGATGAACGGAACCCCTAAAATATAAGTAGAAAAATGTTGCTTTAAATTTTGATGAAGACATGCCAGCATAACGTAAAAAGGAAACTACAAGATTGGCACAGCCCAAGTGCATAGATATCCATATGGACCAGTCACCAGTAATACAGCAAGCTTATAAGCAAATTTTGGATCAGTAAGCTAAATGATCCATTACTTGGGTCATTCTCCCAAAAAAAGATGTCGGTTGAGGAGGTTTCCATGCATTGTTTGCCTTTAAGCTTCTTTGTAGCAAGAACAATAGCGTAGACGTATTGGAAAGCCAATAAGCAAGATGGTGGATATCTTCCGAGTCCTGTATTGAAAAGGAGAAGTCTGTGAGAAATGCGTAAGATAAGGTTGTCCATCATGCCATGAAAATGAAGAAGATGCAGACACAATGATAGTCACTACTCCATTATGTACTGAGATACAGTAACACTGGACTGTACAGTTCTGCATATAGAAAGTGAACCATAACCCAATGTTTACAGGTACAGTTACATCGTAATGAGCCTTCACAATCAATATCAGTATAGATGATTAGATGGACCAGAAAAATAAAAATAAAAGAAACTGTCGGACGCCAAACGACTGATTCAACTCAGCAAATAAGCAATAGAGAAGGAAATATATGTCGCAAGTGCCTAACAGTTTCTCTTGCAAGCGCAATTTAACAGCATCATCGTTTCACCTCAATTGACGATCCTATCAACTGAATCAGACGATCAAAAACATTGGTTCGTTCTGTTTCAAATGATTTCCAGTGAAGAAGGCACTTGTACATCGTAAATGCAGCAACTGGTTTACCCTGACTGAAACCAACGTCACCAGCCACACATTTGATGAGAGCGTCTGATAGTTCCTGAGCAGGAAAGAAGCAACAATTAGAGCGCGACCCCCAACACTCTATCTAAAGAGAAGTTAGTAACATTAGACAAAATGAATGGTAAAGTAAGGTACGCCCCGCCCCTCCAGAAAGAAAAAAAAACAAAGAAAAAGAATCAGTCCATACACGCTGTCGCTCCATTTGCGATTTTCTCATAGACTCTGTACCAAAACTTTTTCGCGGCGTTCCACTTTGCAGCTCCTGTCATACAATAATTTTTACAAGTTCACTGAGAAACCTAATGCCTACCTAAGATCAAAGGAATAACTGGATAAGGCATATGTACTTACCTTATGGGCCTCATTAACTTGACCACTCCTGAAAGACTGAATGGATAATGAACATAAGTTGGCATGTCAAAAAAATTCAAGAGAAAATCATAAAGTTTCAAGCTTTTATACCCCATGCTCCGACATTCTGATAGAAGAAGACTTTAGCAGTGCTTGCTGTCGCAGAATCTGGTCCTCTGTTTCCATGTCAGAAATCTTTTCTTCCAGTCTGGAAATGTAGACAGTTAACAAACTTAGGAAGCAAGTCTCAAATACCCATTAACATATGGAGGAGCCCTTAGTAGAATTTTCTGACACTTCAGTTCATGAATGAAAGTGGGCAACGCATGTACGTTCTCTTTCCTAATGTCAAATAATCAGTCTTTCTTTTACTGCACCTAGGTCAGAAAATCACTTCGGATTTCTTTAGGGGAACATGCGGTCTATAGAATTGGAGACCTTCTAGGTTTAAGAAAAGATAGTTTTTCATAAGTGAAAAATGGCATACAGCATGTTCCTTACTAAGCATTCCCCTTATCAACTTGAAGGTAGTCCACTTCCAAAATAAAAAATTAAAGAAAGAAGAATTTAGTCCCTTGTATTACTTGCGCTCAGTTTGTCCACCACCTAAATATGACAGAAGTAGGGGAAGTGAGTTCCTACTGCTCTCCTGCAAACAGCACGAGAGTAAACCATGTTCCCCCACATCTGATAAACTTATCAAGGATGGACACACTTTGTCAACTATAGGGTCCCTGCTCAAATTTGGCAGGTTTTGCTAGTATTTGTATCTGACAAGGAAGTTATCTGAATCTGAGCTTTCTGTATGATAATTGACTTTCCCTTTACTAATAAGACAAAAAATATGTGCCCAGAAAGCAAGAGTTTGAAACATATGAAAGCTCTGTAATTTCCATTGCAAATGAAAGTACAAAACTGAGTTAAGACGCACCTTTGCATTGTAATCTTGAGTTCAATGATCTTGGTCTCAGCTTCCTGGGCCTGCCTCAACCGTTCCTCACTTAGCCTGCTTGTTTCCTCGTATCTCTTCTCAGATTGTTCAATTTTCTTCTCTAGCGAACTAACCATTTCCTGGGAGGCCACAAGGAAACAATCAGTTACTATATGTTAAGCAACAGAGTAGAAGTTTTTGTGCCGAGTACTAAACCTCCACCATAACAATAATACCTTGAGTTGTTGATTTTCCAGGGTGAGCTTATCTATCAGTTCATTATTAGCAGCAGGCACCTCCTGTACAACAGTTACTTGTTCTGATGCTTTCTTAAAGGCCTCCTCTCGTTCGTTTGCTAGTAACACCTTAGTGTCTTGAGCTTGCTTCTGCATCTCTTGCAAAGCTAGTTGCAGCTTTGCATTTTCTTGTTTCTTCGTTTCCTCAAGGTCAGCCTAAGACAATGAACAATCAGCAATCAATAACAGCAATCCGAGAATAGCTAGCCTTCCCCTTGCACTAAAATGCAGTGAGGTGGTTTTTGAGAACAACCATAGATGCATTTGTTCGTCGGTGTACCGACTTCCTGCAACTTCGCTTAGATAAGTACTGGAAGTTTTTCGAGCTATGTTTTTTTTAGATAAGAAAAAATTTCATTGATGAATATGGAGGACAAACCGTCCTCCTAAAAGAACAATTACAAGTTAGACCAATTCCTTTGGAAAACACTCAAAGGTTGGCCTACAAAAGCTCCCGTGGCCTTGGTTCACAAGGAAGCCAGAAAAGTGACTCGATCCCAAAGAAAACCAGGTGACAAAACACATAAAGTACTCCGCGGGAAAACTCTCGCATTTCGTTCAAGCCAAATACTCCAAAGTATTGCCATCAACGCGCTTTGCCATAACACCTTCTTCTCCTTATCCCTTCTTCGAGCTATTTTGATGTAGTCCATATAAACCCAAAGAAAACTATTCTTTCAACTTCATGAGCAATGGACAAAAGTCCCAATCTAGATAGCAGGGAACAGAAGAAAAACTAGTACAAGCCCATACCAAGTGTAATTCCCATTCCATTAGGGCCTGGGAGGTCAAGGCGTACGCAACCTTTCCCCTGTTTAAGAAAAACAGAGAGGCTGTCTCCTCGAGCGACTCTAGATGCATTGCTGCATTTTATTATTAACCCACTACACATAATTATTCTCGTTTTGTTTGATTTTAAGGAAACAAGGGAAAGGCTACTGTAGTACCGCATGAGAATCAAAAGTACAAATCCCATGCTGTTTCTAGAACTTACAACCGTGTTTTTCGTCAACACAGACTCAGGTGCCACATTTGTCAACAATTCTATAGAGTAATCTGGTAAGAATAGGACTTGCAAACAGCATAAAATTATTTGGTACGACAATTTGTGCAATAGTCTGTAATTTTTTTAATCAACAGTTCTCACCCTTAGACGCTTTTCCAGCTGTAGGCGCCATGTCAATTCTTCAACTTCCTTTTCCAATTTACTCTTAGCTTCTTGCAGAGCACCTGTTTCCTTGGAAGCCTGGACATAGAACATAATTCTTATCAAGCAGTCGTATATGTCATATAGAATTGATATTTGACAACGACAATTAGAACAACTAGGGCAATTTATATGGTACACCTAGCCACCTAGGTGTACAGGACTATTGTACACCCCAATGCATTTTTTGTACCACTCAAATGAATTTTTAAAAATATAAATGCATTTTCAAAATGCATTTTGTAAGACATAAATGCATTTCTTTTCGTTTACATTGTGGGGGAGGGAGAATGAGGGAGGGTGTAAAAATATGAAAATAAACCTAAGTATACTTTTTCAAACTAGTAAAAGCTCATTCCCTTTCAGGATCTGGGGAGGATAAAACATCTGCAGTCTACCCCTATATGGTCACACCAAAATGGACTGTTTCCTAACCAATTATCTGATAAATTATCCTCTGTTTCCTGCAATCTTATTGAGCAAAGTTTATTACTCAATAGTGCATGTATGAAAATCGCTTTGTGCAGTTAGGAAGACTAACATTGTTCACTGTGCACAACGAGTAATTTAGGAATGTAATTATCAGTTTATTCTGCTTACAATTAAGTGGGTCTGTTAGGAAAGTGTGCAATTGACAATACGTATGAATCTATAGGATATTGATGTTAGTAATTCTTCATGCTTATTATCATTAACATTAACACATAGCCACCAATTATCCACAGCCTTATGCCTGCATGTCCAGTGTGAAATGAAATTGATGAGTCTGTGGATTCATTGAAGTTACACGAGAACAGACAAGTTACTGAGACAGTTTCAATAAGTCTCAAGCTTCAGGCGGAGATAATAATAATAGACATATATGATTATCACCGAAGTTAAAAAAAACTCTTTAAAAAAAAGGTGCACTCAAATAGAGGAGAAAAAGAGTCAGCAAACAAGTTCAAGGAAATCCATTCAAACACGCATGACAAAGATGGCTAAATTAGTTGCAGTATTACAAACATCAAGATATGAAGTTCCAGAAGATCTGGATCAATTACCATTCGTAGTTGTCTCAATTCTCTTTTTGCCAATTTTACTCTCCAAGCGCACTGTGTGACAATAGCAGCTTTTCTTATCCGCAGATAATTGCGGCGTGCTATGTATCTTCTGCGTTGACTCTGTCAGATGCACAGGCAGATCATATAAAAGGTTCCATAGCAAGAGATATATATGTACAGAAAAATCATTCCAATGCATAACTCTCTCAAGACAATAATGCACATGTTTCTAGCAGAGGTTTTGGTCCACCTTCACGTGCCCATAAGAAATTTCATTCCCATTCTCCCGAAAATAGATGGTCCAGGGTATGACTCGATAGAGTAAAATGAGAAACATTATCGAAGCAACCACATCAAAATTTTCATGACAGCATATACATTCAAAAGGCTTCTAAAAGCTCTGTAATCCTAATACCTTCACGCGATTTTGTTCATGCACTGATTTTGGAATACTTAAGTTCATGAGAATATGATCCTCAGAAGAAATTGATTTATATTCAACAGTTTTATGACAAAGAAAATATAATCCAGCAAGAAAAAAGAAAATTACAATTAACCATTCAGTTACCATATTTATTGTTGCACTTGTACCTGAATCATAATGGCTGCCTTAGTCTGCTTTCTAAAACGAAGTTCATTACGAGCTGCCATCCCTCTCATGCCTCTAACGATCGTAGCAGCAGATAAATAGAACTCCAGATATAGCTTCCTTGCAAGATACCGTCGCAAATCTTTCTGAATGATCACACTCGCTGCTTCTCTCTTTTTGTGATCAAAAATACTCCTGGCCACCTGTCCTGCAGTGACAGTAAAACAAAACCTGGATTTATGAAAAAAAAGAAAAGTGCAAGAAACTCCATGAGCAAGCACATATCATCCAGCAGTTCAAGTATTACACATGGATGACCAGGGTTTTGGTTTTATGAAGACAAAACAGTGAGAGTTGGTGCAGGTGCAGACTTATAGTTCCTCGTATGACTTGACCATAGGATAACAAATTTAAGGAAGAAGTATTCCAGCTGCATGCTTTGTAGTTCCATTTAATCAAGATGCCAAGTAGTATAGCCTAAATGACTAAACTTAAAAAGTTAATAGTAGTTACCTATATGTAATAAGAAAAAGTAAAGATTGCTAGACTAGCCATGCTAACATAGCATGACTCAGTTTTTATAGTGTCTTTCCTAAGCTTAGATTCCAGCAATGAACAAACTTTAAAGGTTCAATGAGGTTGAACAGAAAAATAAAAACAAAAATAGAACAAACAAAAAAAGACACACATCTACTTAATGCCAGCGAGGAACAACAAGAGTACCCTATGCAATCCTGTACCCGGAAAATCATATAGGGAGATATGTATGCGACCTACTCTGACCACACACAACTTTGGAGAAGCCAGGATAAATGACACGTTGGAAAATATTCTGAGAAACAGGAAAGTGAAAGATATAGTGTCCATAAAATGTAGAGGAGTCAAACAAAAAGGAAAAGTTCATATATCTTTAGTAATGATTTGATGATATGTACAGATTCACACTGTTATTCTTAATTAGTGATCCTATTCAACAGGTTAATAAGCTTTTCATATACAAAAAATTATATGTAGTTACCTTAATTTGATCTTTATCAGATATGATTAAGCTACCTTCAAGAGGATGAGCTGTTAATCACCCTATTCATTACTTCCACAAAATAAACACACACACACAAACAAACAAACACAAACAAACAAATTTTAAACTAACAAGCAATCAATTAACAGTTGTACCTCTGCAGTAAGCTTGAATCTGTAGGGCGGACATCCGTAATCCCATAAACCATTTGTTGAAGAGATAGGTTCGACATTTTCGTTGAATTCTGATAGCAGATCGTCCTAAAACCTCATTTCTGAGTGCATCTAGTTCTGCCATCTGACCTGCTCTGAGAAACACCTTTGTCTTTCCAATCTGAAACAATATGAAATAACAACAGCGATATTAGGGACCAAAACAAAATAATCTTAGCATGCTGTAACAACTACCCAAAGAGTTGTTTTCTTCTATTTAAAACGGTTCATGACATGATTAAGCAACAAGGAAGACTAACGTTGACTAGAAACAGATAACTATCAAGCCATCAAAGTATACGAAATGCATCATGAGCAAAATTAATCAATGTGCAGTACGCACAGACAGAGGTGTAGCAGAACGACTCACAGAACATTGTTCTTACAACAGACTAAAAAATCTGAAAATTTAGACATCTGACAAGAGTATTAGATAGATCAGGTAGAAACCTGACAGCCATTAAGCTGGACTTTCTCCAGAATCTTTCTACTTGCTGTGACTTCATCGCAACTGCAAACAAACCAGTGAAAGGATTAAAGGTCATCACCTCCCACATACAGCAAAATCCAGATCAGTAAGGGACAAAATCAAGAAAGTCGAAAACTGCATTTACCTCCCGTCTAAAATTTCCGGAGCAAGGATGCGACAACGACTTATGAATTCATGAAATGGTTTTCTTGTGGGAAAACCCGCGCAGCTGATTCTTATAGCTTCCATGACTCCCTGATAATGATGGTGCAGAAGTCACAACCAGAGAAAAACGTATGTTCTAGTCCTCCCACATACCCCATTAAGATTTACAGAACTTAAAGGTTTGAACAAGAACTTACCCCACAGCGAAGCTGCTGCAGAACATTGCTGTTCTCAAATATTCCAGGCTTAAGAAGATTATTAGGCTTTATGCAGCGAATATAATGCGGCTCTGTGGCATTAAGCGTCTCCATTAATGATTGCAGTTGTTGCTGGATAATAAGGTGGAAAATTTTCAATCTGAAGACTCAAATAGTGGATATGGCCGCAAAAATAAAGAGATAGAAAGAAGACAACAGCTGAATGCTGTTGCCACACACCTTAAAGCGGGAACCAATGGAAGAGAACTTCGAAGACTTAAAGAACTCCTCAGGCAAAGGTGGAAACAGACTAGACACAAAATGACACTTGGAAGCACCTAGGAGTTCTTGATGCTCAGGAATAACGTAGTCTTTATTCTTATCCAGGAACAGTTCAGTTTGATAGGTCACCTGCATCAAGAAACTTCAACTGATCATTATGCATGCATTTAACCCATGCAACTATACAAAAAACTCGGTACATTGCACAAGACCTACCTCACCAGCATAATGAGAGATGGTGAAATCAGTGCGTGATAACTTAGGTTTATTGAAGCGTTTATGGTTGTTGAATGTATGGTATAACTTCTCAGCAAAGCTATCATGAGTTGATCTCGGAAACATACTACAAGAATACAAAATTTTTAATCTTAAACACAGAAGATACACGCAACAGAAAAACTAAATTTGGCAACAGAAACAAGTCAAAGGTTCAAGCACTCACCAGGCTTCATCAAGGAGAGCAATAATTCCACCAGGTTTCTGCTATTTCCGAAACGCACCAGTTAGAAAAGTCATGCAAAAATCAACTAAGTTTGTGTCATTTTGTTTTGCCTTCTACCCACAGGTAGAGGGTGGAGGCATATGAATGGAATCGGTACAATATTAGGATTACACATAGTATTCCGCGGCTTGAATGGCATTAAAATATATTTAAGCAAAAACAAATACATGTAGGATATACGTAGGGCAGGTAGTCCAACTCCACCTAAAAAGAGTTACTGGAATAAAGATGTAAGAACTGAAGACTACTGCGATTTATTCCAGAGGTCCCAAGTTCGAGTCTCCTCAGGGCCACTGGAGGTTTCACCGGTCGTTAACTTCAGGGCCCATGGGATTAGTTAGGCAAGGCCTAGATACCCGTGTTATCCAAAATAAAAGAACTGAAGACTACTATAAGGATATTTTGAATAGGAAATAGCACTTTAGATTTAAAGGTTTCTTTGAATTCTTCTGGAGGAATTCTTGTCCTTGTATTCATTAAATCTTGATAAATAACCTTTTTTCATATCTTAAAAAACAAATACATGTAGGTTGTCAAATGTAATTTCTATGCAAGGTTTCTATCCCCATAGCCACTCTAAAGTAACTTTGCACTCCATTCCAGGATTAAGTGTCCAGACGGACAGGATGAGCATTATAGGTTGAGATTCTATTAAAACAATTAGGGTGTTGAATGACACACACGGATCCTTCTACTATAATCCTAGGTGTATATAGCTATATACTCCCTAATAATAAAAAAAAAACAAAAAAAAAATCCCTCCCCCTTCCCTTACATCTCCATTTCTCCTTCACCTTTGAAACAACACCACCTCCAATAACCCCATTTCAATCTCTTTCCTCACAAATCAAACTTTCCATTCCTATTTCTTCTCTCCTAATTCTTTACTGTTATTTTCACCTCTTTTATCATTGTTCCACTCTCTCTCCTCAAGATCCCCCATTCTTTTTCTTCATACAAAGCACCATTTTTTTCACACTCTCTCTCCTCTAAAAGAAAACTCAATCCCACCATTTTTCCTTATCAAAAAATTCAATGGTCACATAAAACCTCAAACCCATTCTTTCTCATCAAATATTAGTCACAAATACATATTAAGGGCCACGAATTTAGAAGGTTACAAATTGACTTTATGATGTCACGGGTTTAAAAAACATGGGTCACAGAAGAATGATCGGGGGGTCACAGATGAATGTTCGAGGGGTCACAAAATGCATTAAGGTCGACAAAGAGGGGTCACAAAAAGGGGGTCACCAATTGCGCTCACAGGGTCACAAATTATTGTTGAGGGGGTCACAAAACACGCTCAAAGGGTCACGGTCTAAAACACGGAGGGTAACAAAATGTGCTTATGGGGTCACAAAATGAAACTCATAGTCACGAATTGGGTTTTAGTGGTTGAAGGTAGACACGAAATATGTTGTCGTCGGTGATAGATGGTGGTGGGATGATGCCAAGGAAAATGGGGTGTGATGGGTGTAGTGGGTGTGAATGTGGAGAGAGAGTGTGGTGGTTATGGGTGATGAGATTGAGTTTATGGATGTGAGAGAGAGAAGTGTTGGGGTTTCGATTGGAGGGTGAGGAGTAGTATGTGGCGGTGTATGGTGTCGACGGTAAGACGGCGGCGAAGTGGTGGTGGTGGCCGGAGGTGGTAGCGGTGGCCGGAGTTTGTTGGGTGACAATGATGAGAGGGTATGGTTGGCGAGGAGAGAGAGTGGAGAAGGGAGTATTTTTTACAATTTGGGTATTTTTCTATTTTTTTTATTAAAAAGGGGAGTATAAAAATACATAGGGGAGTATATTGCTCCCTACTCCTAGGAGTATAGTAGAATTTGTCGACACACTACAACGTAATACCAGTAAAACCTAGTAGTTAACTCATGGATCACAATTACCAGGACCTCTGCCACAACTTAGCCACTCATACCCATTCCAAAATATCAGAAAATGATGCAGTGGATTGTTACCAAAATATTTATCAGAGCGAATCAAAGAGATGATCATCTGATTAACTGATTCTTTAGGTATGAGAAAAATGCTCATATTCAGTACTGAGAAACTCACCAATTTAACTGTAGTTGTAATAATGTTGAACATTTAGCGTCTTTAAGGGCTTGTAAAGCCATGCCCCTTGATAAAAATTTTTAAAAAAGGAAGTCCCTTCATAGAATTGGGTAGTATAAGTAGGTTTAGCAGCCAAACTTGATGCCAATAGATATGGGTTTGTGGAACGTCAATGCGCAGAAGGTCAATTGGAAGATATCAGAGGTTAGGTTTCAATGACAACCTACAGTAGTTTTGTTTGTTCCTCTTTACCAGTTACTCAACTTATTTTTATAAAGCACATGGCTTTTCTGCATGGATATCACAAGGCTATCGGATCAGGAAGAGTAAAGAAAAGGAAAATAAAGATATTGGACATAAAGATAGTTTCATCTGCATGACACAACCTCATCCTTTATCCCCTTTCCAAGATAAAAAAATATATCGAACATAGGGATACTAATGAGTTACTCAGGCTGGCGAGCTACTCAAACACCATTCGGCAGACGAGCCTAGCTGAGTGAGACCAAACGACTCGAAAAGCTCGCAAGCTCCTCGTAAAAATTATATTTTTATTTTTATCAAATTTAATTCATAAAATTGACTTTTTTATCATTTTCTTTAACTATTGTCTCTACTGAAGAACAAACCTATATTGTATTATTCCTGAATACTCCCTAACCAGCATCGTTTGCTGAAATCCGATGCTAAGTAGGAAGAAAAACTTATCTTCAAAGGCATTTAAATAGACACTAGGCTGATTTAGTCATATGAGAGCCGCGTATTCAAACTATCTTCAAAGGCATTCTATGAGTAAATTTTGAAGATTAGAAAATAAAACTTGTTAACTTCTTCTATCAAAAAAAAACTTGTTAACTTCTAACATTAATCAATGAGCTCGAAAAAAAGCTCGAGACCCGACTCAAACTCGTAAAAATCTAAAGCGCAGGCAGAGCTAGGACTAACTAGAGGTGCAACTTGACTCATTATCACCACTTATTATTCGAACAGAAAATTTGGTACAAACCTTTTCAATAAGATCAAGAACATCTTGGTTATCAACAAACTCAATGTAGCTCCAGTCAATTTCTTCCTTCGTATATTCTTCTTGTTCCATTTTAAAGACATGCTGCAAATCAACAATAGCATAGCCTTAGTCTCAACCAATTTGGGTCAGCAAGCAAGGACCAGATGAAAATCCCCTAACACCCATACACACACGAACATCCAACACCTAAAACCTCACTCTAGACTCTTGACTAGAATCATTTATCTTCATCCCCACTACACTAATCTCCAACCATAGTCTCATCCAAGCCAATCAGATTGGGGATAGGAGGGGATGGACAATTATCCAAGTCAATCAGTGAAACAAAGGAGTAAGAACCAGAAATAAGAGATGGTTGAAACCAAATAAGTATATGATAACGTGCTCAAGTTGTTCTGTATTTACCTGATTGAAATGCTGTTGGAGCTTCTCATTCGTTAAGTTAATGCAGAACTGTTCGAAGCTGCAAAGGTCAAACATTAAAAAAGAGTCACCTGCTAGCTAAGAAATACAAAATCAATTTCTCTTCCGTAGCACAGTATCATCATTATCATCACCATTGCAATCTTCATCAGCAGTATTAACCCATTACTTGCCGGACCTCCAAGCATGTAGGGTAAGGGGGTCGAATGTACATAGCCTTGCGTCTGTGAAACAGAGAGGCTAATTCCAGTTTACCCCTGAATTGAACTGAATTCTGGGGAACTTTTTGGAGGGAAAATATTTTTCAGATAATTGAGCCACACTGAATAATTTCGTAACCACCCAAAACTAGAGAATTGTCCAAAAGTGCATTATTTTCAATTGCACGAACTAGAAGAAATTATCTTCAGTTTGGAAAGGCCGGTTTGCATGAGTAAGGACAAAGGTGGATGTGCTTCAGCTATTCAGTCAATTGGATGAGCAACACTAACACCTTCTACCTTCGCCTTGACATGTTTAGACTTTATCAATATTACATTGAAGCAAGCATCATACTTCTTGCTCATTTTGTGCACAATAAAGTGTTTCGGTGTATGTAATAAAACAAAAGCGTACCAGTTAAGCACCTGTTTGTCTTGAAACTCTCAAAACCATAAATGTCCAAGACTCCAATAAGAGATTTCGAATCAGGATCTTGACCAATCGAACTATTTATCTTTTCAACAAGCCTGAAGGACCCAAAGTAAAGATCGGTTACTAGTTCTTGAAAGCCCATAAGAGGACAATTTTAGACTATTTGTCTGTAGAGTATAATATCTCAGACCAAGAACATACCAGTCGAATAACTTTGAATAAACAATTCGCGCCAGGGCATCTCTATTCACAAAGGCAGCTTCTGGGTCAAGATTCTTTGTAATGGATTCACCTCTAGTCACGATTACACGCTTGCAAAGAGAATCCTCTAGGGCCTTCTCATCACACCTGAATATATATTGTATAGATGTTTGGAATCACACGCCAAAAAGATCAAGAGCGTCAAAATCCACACATAGAAACTCACCCAAAAAGGTCAGCTGCTATGCTGAGATGAAACCTAGATTTTTCATCTTTGGGTTCTGAAGAATCTGGTTCACTCCCTTTCGTGAATTCAACATTGCCTAAATGAAGAATGGCAGCCACAACTCTAAAAATTGCTTCCTATGAAAGGAAAAAAGAAGGCATGTTCATATTAAGTTCAAACACCAATAAGTATTTTCTTTAAGAAATATAATAACCAGAATCTAACGGTTTCTCATTGCATGTACAAAGCGGTTCTCACAAAGGTACTAAGTGGGTCATTCTGGAAACAGTCTCCCGATTTTTCAAATCGGGTAAGGCTGCGTACATCAGACTCCCTCAGTACCCCATCTGAGATGGGATTGTTGTTGTTGTATATAATAACCAGAAGTTGCTTGTATAACATGCCCCTCAAATCTTCCTACCTGTTCATCAGGACCGATTCCAACAACGTCCATTGCCCTTTTAGTTGCTAGGTATTCTTTAGCATCATTAATAGCATCAACCTTAAAGCAACTTGATTGATTGAGATAATGGAATTTTCTTGGATTCTCCAACTTGAACCTCTCGACATCCTGTCACAGTCACTACACGTGTTAAACATGGTTAACAGAGGGGTAGGAGAAAATCACAAACAGACCAGACTAAGGAGCCTGAGGTTTGTATTTTATGAACCTATTAGCCTGAGGTTAAGCTGCCAAAAAAAAAGTAACACAAACCTCAGGCACCAAAATCAATGTTTCAAGATAGTAGTCCTTTTAGGCTCTGCCTACTATATTGGACATAAAATTGTGTGAACAAAACGCCTTTTCACTTTCAATGTATAATATAAAGTATTGAAAATATATCAGATGTTCCCAACCATTCAAATGTATGTGCATTACAGAACGCGACAAAAAGGGTAACTCATAATATTTTTGCCAAAAAGGATGACAATCAAGTCACTTTCAAAGCCAAATTTATTGACATGTATCCCAAAGACAAAACAATGATAGCAAAGCCACATACTTGAGAGAACAAAAATAAAACCTGAACACTCTAGACGCAGTCTACAGGACAATTACCTCCTTTGGTGCAGCACATAACATGTAGAAGCAGTGATAGTTTCTTTCAGGATCAGACAACTGGCAAACACGTGATCTTTCCAGTAAATAAGTTCGGATGGCAGCTCCAGATATTCTCCCTCTACGATCAAATTGTATCTCCACGAATTTTCCAAACCGGCTGAGAATTCATTCAAATTTGTAGAAATGAATTTCACAGGAATGAAAAGAGTCGTGTCGTAAGCTAAAATGAGCACATAAGAAAAATCAGACTTTTACCTTGAGTTGTTGTTTCTCACAGTTTTTGCATTACCAAATGCTTCAAGAACTGGGTTCGACTGCCAAGTATTTTACGCCGAAGAATAAGAATAAGAATTGTAATGTTTCAACATTAACGAACAAAACACCATATAGAAGAAGATGTCATGTTTCAGTTATGGAAACGATAAGACATGTCAAAAGACTCAAAACATAAGTATTGATTTATTTGGTGGAGCATGTGGCACCTACAAAATTCAGAAGTATGGTAAGCAAATTACGGCAATAATGGCAGCAACCCATAACGATCCCGACTAAGTGTCATATGGAGGATAAGACTAGTAGAGAGGTCGCTACTGAACAGTGACCCATAAAAATCAGGTAACAAAATCTTAATGGCAAACTAAGAATTTACATCTTCTTAGCAAATTCTACTGCATTAATCCTCGTGCTAAAAAACTACAAAGACCGCTCCATAATTCTGAGCACTTACCCAAGGCAAGAATCAGGTGTAGCTGATGCCCCTCTATTACAAATTTGTGTTGTGTGGAATTGATTTGGACAATTAGAGCAGGACATAGATATGAGCTATTTACAACATAATGCAAATGGCTTTCTTTTAGGAACATCATAGCAACTACAACTTTGGAAAGTTAATCAATATGGATAATATGACAAATTTAGTCCTAAATTATTTTCCCAATAATTTATATTTAACTTCATAGAAAGAGGACAAACAAAGTGAGAAAAAAATATTTGCAGTTCTAACCTCCAGAACTTGCTGCTCAACAGTGCGTCCCTCAGCACCAGATGTCCCTCCCATGTACGCTAGATATTGCATGAGACATTTTGTGCTCTCTGTTTTACCAGCTCCACTTTCCCCGCTTACCAGGATTGACTGACTTATACCTTCATTTACCATCAATCTGCTTTGAAATTGAATAGTGAAGAACAAGAAATCGTGCATTCTATGGAACAAGCAACATTGGACTTCATAGACTGACTGACTGACCATAGGAAACATACCTGTATGCAGCATCTGCAATCGCAAAGGGATGCGGGCTCAGGTCACCAAGAGCTACCCCTTTGTATTGTCCCATCATATGACTATCATATAAGTGAGGTAACCTCCGGAAAGGGTTTACAGCGATCAATATATTTCCAGTGTATGACTGCCAAGACAAAGTCACTTCAGTATCTTTTTTTTTGTCCACAAGAACTGAATTATTAGCTACTGGCCCACTGCCCTCAGGTCATATAAATGAGAACAGTAATAATGAAGAATTCGAGACAAAAAGCATAAAACGACAACATAGCCCTAATCCCAAAACTGATAGGGGTCGGCAAACATGACCAAATTATTACAACATGGGTACGACCAGGAAAACCTGCACTGTCACTGAGGAGACTTGAACTTATGACTTTGGACTAGATCTTCGAGGTCCTACCAACTCAGCTACCCACTCAGGATTCATACAAGCGAATTATTTACTCAGATTATTTTCACATTTGAGGCTCAAGTAAATAATTTTATTGCAAATTATTTCAGTTATAGCTTTTGTTGTTAAAAAAGAGTGGTACTCAGCCACAGACCAACTAAATGATGCCTCGATATTCAAGCAAATCTCAAGTTGGCAAATGCTTGTGCTTAAACAGAAGAATACGAGAGAGGGGAAAAAAACACTGCCAAAACTCACATAAATTTCATTAATATCATAACGACGTTTCAGATTGTCCAAAACCCCAGGTTCATGAAGATAGGCCAGCTTTGTCATGTCATCCACACCTGATGGAGGTGCTTCAGGATCCTTTGGATGAACCTTGGAAACATTTACAGCCACCTGTGGTACAGGCACAGTAATCAGCATCAGATGTCAACTGAAGGAGAACCAGTGTCATGTTTAGCAAGAGAATAATTAAACACAAATAACCGTGCAGGCATTTAGCACAGAATGTGAATTAGCAGTGAAACTATCCGCAGCACTTATGCTTCAACAAATTTCGGTTCATAGATAGATTTTAGCAAGTTTGAGCTCAGCTTACAGAGAAGGTTAGATAAATCATTATTGTGAGAGGGTAGAAGACAATGTTTCCACAAAGAACAAATTACAGGCTTAAAAGTTTATTAAGTAGTCATTCAAGTATAATTTCCATATAGTACGGAAATATACCCTATTAATGAAAGACGAAAGGGAAAGTTCTGTGAAGATCAAGAGAAATATGTCAAAGCGTAAGTCTAAGGATATTCACCCCACTGGCTCCAGATTCTAACACATGACACGGAAGCTAGTATCTTTCTTTTTTCCTGATAATAAAGGGACAATTAAGCGATGAGCAACAATTCTCAGAAGAGATACATAGCTTATTAGCTTATCAATATATATAAAAAAAAAGTGAGTGACAGATGAGACCAAGTTTCCACTTCTATGTCAAAGTAACTACACACTCATCAGGCCAAAAGTGAATTAAAGAATGGACTCTTAAAACACATAAAGCATAAGCCCCCGTGAATGCACGAACGACTTCAGAAAAGCTTTCTCTGTTTCCTTATCTTTTAGCTAAAGAGGAAACAGCATTAGCAGTCTGATAAAGAATAATAATAATATCAAAAGTATGGCACTCACTGTTTTCCCTGAAGTACAATTTATAGTAATCTCTACGCCATTGACTTGTAATACTTCTCCCTCTAACCAAGCTTCATCAGGATCTTCCACCCAAACAAGGGATCCTGGCACAAAATTTATGATTGCAACCTGCACAGCCATCCAAACGTGAACTTGACAATTGATCAAGATTCTTTTTCCACAGGGGATAAAAAGAAATATGATATTGAAATGCAACTGTGCAAATACACAATATTTCAACTTGACATTTAACTTCCCTGCAAACATAGTATCTTTCAACTATCCCTTTGTTTTTACAATCATTTCTCTTTAGTAGCAAGTGACAACTATTGTAAACTTGGTAAATACAAAGAATAGCAAGGTCGAAAATGTACATCAAAATACAACTATGAACTTTTCAGTCATCCATATAGAAGATCATGTACTAGATGAATCAGGCATCTTATACTACGGCAATAAAGAGAAAAGAACATGTGACCATTTCAGTAAAAACAATGCTATCACTGCAAATTGACATGTACTATTTCACCATCACAGATAACAAAGCAAAGGAAATTTCACAGAAACCAGAACGATAACAGGTATAGTCACTTGAAGTGTCATAGACCTCAAGATACAAGTTTGTGTGGGCAGTATTTCAACAAAACAATCAAACTAGTACCATCAATATTCTTGCCAATTCCTGACAACTATATAAAATGTGATATTTAGATTATCTAGCCAAAAAAAAACCTTCTTTTTTCCTGTTTAAGGGGAGGCATCAAGGCCGGTGAGAATGAACAACTTTGCGTGTGTTCTCCACCATTTCAGCAACTCTCCCTTCAAAAAGAAACTTCGAAGAGCCTACCCAAATTGTTATTGTTTAGCCTCGAAGAGCCTATTTACCTTACAAATCAACGGTAATACGCTATGACTTGTCTTTCAAATAGCCAGCTAACGCCACAAAAAATGATGTAAAGCTCTGGTGTACTAAACTAATGCTCAGCCCTAATGAACCAACATGCACTTTCTAGCCGACAAGGGAGATCAAGACTTCTAAAACACTCTCCAAAGGCACACATTACACAAGCTACTCCACCAATTGCCAATTCTCCATCTCATTTATAAGTTTCCCTCGTGCAATCATTCAAGTGTCCACGAGCAAAGTTATACTATACGAGCCACTCCAACCATGGCCAATTACGTCGAATTTGGGCTCAAATTGATTTAAAAATCAACACTAACACTTTACAAAGTTCAAAAACGCGCCACATTGACAACTAACATTGCCTTAACAATCCTCCTCTTATTGAAATACTAATACTACTACCTCCGTCCTTAATTACTTGCCATTCTAAACGGCCTACATCGTTCTGTTCTCGCCTTTTCTATTCTTTTCTTTTCAAACTAGTTGCTATTATGTTTTTTCAAATTGAAAATTTAGCTACAAACATTACGAATGTGACAACTAACTCGGGACAGAGAAACTATCCAAATTAATTTCCAATTGACAATCACAAAAAAAATATCAAAAAAGATCACGCATTACAATACATAATCAATCAAGTATTGAAAGATTGACTTTGACACCCAACAAATAAAAGTTACATTAATTAATGAATAATGTGAGATTAAGAATTACCATTTTTGTTAACGATGATGAGATTGATCGACCAATGTACGTATGGTCAGTAGCTAATCAATATAATGAGAATCAAAAATGTCAGAGAGATGATGAGACCATAATAAGATCCATGGAAATTGAGCAAAAATTAATCTCAAGATGTTACAAGTTTTTGTTTTGGTGATTTCTGTGATTTGAGAAAGGGAGGAGAGAGAAAAAGTCTAAGAGAGAGAGAGAATCGGTCTGAAGAAAGAGAAGATGAAGAAGAAGATTAGTCAATTATGAATTATATGAATTATGAATGTCAATGTAAATTGGTGATCAAGTGGTAAGGTAAAAATGAATTGAATTTGGTGGACAAAGAGATTAATTAATTAATTAATTAATTAATGTGAATGGAGTTAAACAACAATATTCGTAGTTTCGTATTAATAATTGAATTGGTGGGTGTTTTGTTTGTTACTCGTATATGTTATAGCGGGAACGAAGACTGGGGAAATCAGGAGGTGGTTTGGTCATTGGACTTGTTTCATTTTTTTTTTAAGGCATTTTCTAATGTTACATCTTTTGGCGCGGTTCGGTGGCCATTTGTACAGTTTCTGAACTTTATAGTAGTATGCTAGAATACTACACAGGGTCACAGGGTGCACTCGCGTGAGATACTCGTGTCAAGCAGCTATCAACATGAAGCTTTGTATTTGTATTTCAATTCCAAAACTGATCATATTCTTTGATTTATTTCTTTATGGCATGTTTGTAAGACTGGTAATATGGCATTGCCGCATTGTAGTTTATAATGTTTTTTTTTTTGTGAGAGCTCATAATTTAATTTAACTTATTTTCAGTTTTATGACTGGGAGGATTTTTGTTGGCTAAAAGATATGTTTAAATTGTGGACCTAATTTGTATGAACACCATTTAGATGTGGTGGTGCCGTGATAGTTAGTGAAAAGGAAAAAGGTTGTTCCGATTTACGTTGAAGTCATTTAATTCGTCAAATTTTGTATTATGTTGAACATAATGTATCAAACTTTTTGCTGTGTTTCAAAAACTAGCAGTGGTTACAAATAATTACTCCATCTTCAACTTCAAAGAAAGAAAAAAGAAGAAGTAAAGTTAGTGAAAACGCTTGTAATAAATAGTATATTGACTTCCCTTCAAAAAAGTAACATATAAGTGTAGACGCCCGGGCCCCGTCGCCTAATAGGGGATCGGTAATCCCCGTTCGGTTCTAGGTAAACCCAATTGTCCACCCGCGTGGGTAGGTTTGAATGCTGATGTTTAGAGTTGCCACCAATTTTATTAAGTATAATATACTATCGGGAAAACAATTGGAAAACCTTTTTAATATTATTTGCCTTATTATGGCTAGAGTGATATTTGTACAGAAATGTAAAGAAAATGCCACTTACTTATTAAGATAAACAAGTAAGGTTTTAACCAGAAAACTGTAGCGGTTCGGGG
>ONZK01003152.1:6600-20808 GCA_900322385.1 Pharnaceum exiguum
CATAAGAACGTTAATTATTTGAAAGTAGAGGTAAAACCTCACCCCCGAATTCGAACGAATCTCTGGTTGCAAGATCAAGTCACTAACAAATAGGTTTTCCAATTGTTTTCCTATTTAAAAATAGTTGGTGGCGACTTCGTTCATTAGCATCCGCATTCCAACACCCAACGGGTAGGGAAACGGGTTTACCGAAGATGGAACATTCTTAGTAGGGAAACGAGAGTGATGCCTCTCCCGAAAGGATTTCTAAGGCCCATGTACCTACAGTAGTGCATTTATTTGAAATATACTTTCACTTGGTTACCGAATTCTTACTATTGTCGTTATTTTTAATTACTTAATTCGTCTCTTATATTATTTAATAGTCAATAGCTGATGTGGATTTCCAAAGCAAAGGAAACGCAATTGGTAAGCCACGCTGTCCGAAAAAAGAAAAGAAGAAGTTAGAAAGAAAAGACTCTTGGTTTCTGATGTCGATTTTTTATGCTTGACTCGGCTACTCTTTGCTTATGCGATCAAGCTACTAAATAAGTTAACAAGTTCTTTTGTGGACACTCATTGTCCGTTATCTAGACAAGTTTAAGCTTGACACACCTACTTTTTGCTCAAGCGATCAAGCTACGATCAGATGTTTGCAATCCAATGACCTATAACCACTTTTTTGGGCTTCTGTACATACTAGCAAAGTCATGGCTAAATGATGATCCGACAAGTAAATATATTGTTGTCATATTGTGTAAATTTAACTTCACCACCATAGTCAAGAAAGTAGCCATGGTTAGTTTTTTTTCTTTCAATATTAGCATGATGTATAGTCAATAAAATAGACATAGTTAATATTTTTGTACCCATGAATATTAGCATGTATAGTATGGATAACTTGGATTAGTTTTGACGTACCAAGACTATGACTTTTAAAAGTATTTTTCATGAACTCAAACTCATTGACAAAATTAATTATGTGTCTATCTATCCTAACTTTCATTATCCTAACTTTCATTAGTAAAGAATTAATAAGAATTTATCACACAAAATTAAGACGTTCCAAAAATAATAGGACCACCCGTGCAAATATGCACGGGGACCATCTGCTAGTATGTTAAAAGACTTCCTGATTTGTCTTGGATGACAGTTATCTGTCAAGCAATCTCCTATTATGTTATGTTTGAATTGTGGAATTCAAGTTGGATCCTCTTTGTTTGCCTATGTGTTGGTATCATTATGAGAGCCATTTAAGTTGTCAATTGTTGATGATATTCGTCGTTTTCTATGTCCATCACCTACTTACCATGGCGACTTTACCAATATTGATCATGGTGGTGTTCTAGTCTTCTCCATTCCTCAATTTCTAATGTTTTCTTTTGGAATTGTTATGTTAAAACAAGCTTTAAGCAAGTGTTTCTGAGCATTTGTCGAGGTAAGTATTGTTTGTTGATATGTGTTTAGCGAGGGTAAACCGAACGCTTTGGATGAAAGCATTCATCGACATGAATCTGTTTGCATAGGTGTTCTTACCTACTTTGTTGGATTTGGTCTCTTCACTTATCATAACAATAAGCCGCCTGTATGGAATTGCTTGTTTAATCATTTCAGCTACAGCTTCTTCATGTCTCTTCCATTGTGTTTACCATTACCAATATGTGGATGCTTTTGTGGTGGTGAGAGCTTAAAGAAACTGGATATCCTGTCCGACCTAATCAATGCTAATTATAGGCACTTTATCTGCAAGATTGTTAGGTAAATGAACTTTGATTAGTCGAACGATGTGTTACATTCTTTGGCCGAGTCGCAGTATGGCATTCTGTTCTGACATGTTTTTAGGGCAAGTCAGGTACTCAGGTAAATGTTATTCGATATCTCATAAATGATGTATTCTCAGATATGGTATTATTTGGTGATACATATTTGGAAATTTGACCACATTGATTTGTTCTATTATGCAATCTAGTTGGTCGGAAGTAGCCTGATGTCCTCTAAGACTCTGTCAACGGTAGATTGACCTTGATTGAACCTAACTTTGTCTAATATGGAAACTCGTTGGCTTACTTGATTTCTTTTAAACCACGATATTCCATCATTCCGTGCTTGTGAAGTCATATATGTCCATATGTGTAAAACACTGTGCATTTCTGTAGACGTGCAACCATTTGTTTGCGTGTTTGTAATGTCCAAGTTCCAAGTTTGTACGTGGAGTGTCGTCTCTAAGGGTTTAAGGTTGATATTTAGTTTTGGTTCAACTTGCTGGGCAGCAATTGCAAGTTTGCAACTTTCCTCGTTTTCTTTTGATGGATTTTACTGAAGAAGAGGGACTGTCGGTGTTTCAGGTATAGGATTAGTTTAAAACTAGGTTTACCAACTTTTCGCTTACATGCCAGTTTTGTTGGTCGTTTGTTTGGAGAAGTTTTATGTGCTAAATTGGTATTCTCCTCTAAGGCAGATTGAACTAGTTGTGCAGAAGCATGCTCGTTTGATCTCTGAGAGAAGTTGTTGTCCCTCACTCAACTCTGTTTTGTTGTTAAGACTACTACATTATTAAAGTAAAGTTCTATATTGGATTGCACTGTTTAGGTTTCATTATGTCTTCTGCCTCCACCCAGCAATAAGTCCAAATCATGGTTTGACATTAAGGAGATCTGGCAGGAAGCAAAGACCACACCACATTTTTTTTATAGTGAACTACTTATGTCGATGGTATTGGATTTGGTCGAAAATCGGTTTACTAGATCACAATTTTTTTGAGAATTAGGACAATGAGCAGTTTTAATGCTCGTTAAAAAGGTTAATAAAGACCTTCTACTTTTCTTCATCTCATTTCTTGTTTACATCTGACATCAGCTAGCATGCTCGCAAAGTGGTGAAATGTCTATTTCGTATATGTTCAGAGTCGTATCAGTACAATTATGGCCGTGTAGTGTCAAAGAGCAGCAAAAAGCAGCCGGCATAGTTGAATCAATGTTTGTGAAGAGGTTGAGTCCTTGAGAAACTTGAAAATATGGACTATGGGGAGGGAGTGTCCGAATCAGTAATGACTCATGAGTCTGATGACTGTCTTCTTTCCAATGAATCATAAGAAAAACATCCATAATTACTGTTTCTGTGCTCATCTTAAGTTGAAGCTGTCAGGTACAGAAGAAGGGGCACCAAGTATTAGATATGTAGAGCTAGCTTTAATGGGGTAATGGGCATGATAATGTGGAGCAATTGAAGGTTCAAAGATGAGCAGCAGGAGCTCAGATGATTGACAGGGGGCATAGTCTACCTGCTGAACAGAAAATCCATATGCCACTGCCTGTATAGTCAGCAGGTAACACTCAGGTTCATAATCAGCAGAAGCTGAAATGCCCTCTATTGGGCTAGTGTACTTGGGCCCGTGTAATTACTGTAAAGTTAGACCTAAATATGTAGTTAGTAGTTGTATCTTTAGTTGCTAAACTGTATATAACTATTCTCACTGAGGCTAATGCAATCAAGTTGATTCCCTCACTTCATATTTTAGCACCCTCCTTACCTTGATGTTCCTGTGAAGTTTGTTAATTTTGTTTTGTGCAGGATGCTCTTTACAGAGGAAAACAGTGAAAAGTTATGGACTGGCAAAAAAAGAGGGTGGAATTCAGAATTTTTTGGTGGAGTTATTTTGTCTGCATGAAATACCAATTAATAGCTTTTTATTTGTAGGGTGTCAACAAATATTATAGAAGGAAAAGGATAAGTAAGAAAAAATGTACAGGATATATCTTGTTATGGGTGCTTTACTGGTCAGTCACTGCAGTTCGACCTTCTTCAGAAATCAGAATTGTGGGCTGCCGAGTCCCCATAAACCTGACTTCCATATAACCATGAAACTGGTGACTAACTAAGTGTTCAGAGAAGCACTAAAGACAAATAGACAATTATCTAAGATTCTAAAAGCTTACGGTTTGTCATTTTCCCAATTGTCCAATTGTCCATCCTTGCTGCATTCTTCAACTTTAAGAAGAAAATCCCCTCAAAACGTCTGACAAGCCTGTGCTCTCTCTCCCTCCTCCTCTTCCGTCGCCACCCAAAGGCGCCAAATGCCAAATACTTTAAATTAATTTGTCCTTTTCCTGTCTAGTCACTAAACTAGCAGCAGTTGTTGCTGTTGGCTCGCTGCTCTCATTTACTGCTTATTATTTATTAATATCAGTCACTAGCTTTGTCTAGCAGGGAAGAGCAGAGAACATGGGTAAGATACTTGATGCTTTGCTAGGAAGACAATGCAGAGCATATGTGATAAACATATATATAAGTGTGTGAGGAATGGATTTAATATTATTGAATGATTGTGAGCTACAAGCTTGCTCAACAATTTGGGAAGTTTACAAATTAATCAATCAGTTTTCTAATGACGCTATACAACACTATTTATAATGAACTATACTAACTAACCCAAAGGTTGTTACAACTAACTTGTGAGCTCCTAACGAACTTCTAACCAACTTTTCTATGTACTTGAGAACATGAAGAAGAGCATTCCAATGACTTGTGAGAGGTTGTTGCATAAACTGACTTAATGACTGAACTGCAAATGATAAGTCTGGTCTTGTGTTGGTCAGAAAATTGAGTTCGCCAATCAAAACTCTGTAAGAAGTAGGATCAGAAAGTAACTTTCCATCATCATGATTGAGCTTGAGATGTACAGGCAAAGGATTGAGGGTTGCCTTTGATGTTGTGGGATCAATTATTTTTAGTAGCTCCTCTGCAAACTGCTTTTGAGTTAAAGCAATACTAGTAGGCAAATTAGTAACCTCAAATCCAAGAAAGAAATTTAAATTGCCCAAATCCTTAATTCCAAAAGCAAAATGTAATTGTGCCTTCAGAATATCAACTTCACTTCTGTCTGATCTTGTCACTAGAATATCGTCTACATAAACAGCAACAATAGTATGTGAAATGGTTGATCTTATCAAAAACAAAGAATAATCATTCTTAGATTGCTTGTAGGACTGTTTCTCCAAGAACTCAGTTAACTTCTGGAACCACTGCCTCGAGGCTTGCTTTAAACCATATAATGATTTCTGCAATTTACAGACTTTGTTGAGAGGATTATGAATGCCTTCAGGCATCTTCTTATAAACTTCCTCATGTAAATCGCCATGCAGAAAAGCATTGTTGACGTCCATCTGATAAAGACCCCATTCTGATAGTTGTCATCTTGACAACAGGACTGAACTTTTCAACATAATCACGTCCCTCCTTTTGATTGTTGCCTTTGGCTAACAACCTAGCCTTATAACGTTCCAAAGTTCCATCTAACTTCAACTTCACCTTATAAACCCATCTATTGCCAATAGCTTTCTTTCCTTTTGGCAAATCGACTTCAATCCAGGTGTTATTCAGTTGCAGAGCTAAAATTTCTTGTCATTTCTTCTATCCATTTATCACATTGAGCTGCCTCCTTGTAACTCCCAGACTCAACATAAATGGTATTATTAGCAATATTAAGCTGCTGAGATACATGTAGCATACTGAACAAAACAACATTACACGAATGGGTAGAGTAGTGTTTGCAGAATGTGGTAGTGAATACTGAAAGTCATTGAGGTAACTTGGTGTTTTCTTTGCTCTTTGTTGTCGAATGGAAGTAGGAACTTTGGTAGGAATTTTATTTGTGTTTGTTTGAGATATAGAGGTAGGAATTGTGTTTGACACAGGAAGAGACAAAGGATTACTGACGGAAATAGAGAAAGACTCAGCTAAAGTATCAGAAGAATATGTAAACTATGTAAACTGAGTAACATGCAAACAAGATGTTTTGTCTGTCAAACTATTTAAATGATGAAAAGGGTACTATGTCTCATGAAAAACAACATCTTGACTATAATGCACTTTTTGTGTTTCAAGATTAATGAGTTTATATGCCTTTTTACCATATGGATAACCAACAAAAATGTAAGGAACAGCTCTTGGTTTGAATTTTGTTCTGTGGGCTTTGATTGTGGTCATGAAACAAAGACAACCAAAATTTCGAAGGTGAGAATATGTAGGTGTTTGAGAGTGTAACATTTCAATTGGAGATTTGTGTTTAAGAACAGGCAATGGCATTCTGTTGATGAGATATGTAGCAGTAAGTAAGCACTCACCCCACATGTTTTCAGGAACATTTGATTGAAAGAACAAGGCCCTAACTGTCTCTAACAAATGTCTGTATTTTCTCTCAACACGACCATTCTGCTGTGGTGTTTCAATACAAGATTTTTTTTGATGAATTCCTTTCTATGAATAATAAAAAGTTGCACGTTTTCCACAAAACTCATTGGCATTATCAGTTCGAAACATTTTGACTTTGCAATTGAACTGATTTTCAACATGACTAATGTAAGTTTGTAAAACAGACAATGCATTACTCTTATGAGACATGAGTTGAGTGAAAGTTGTTCTAGAAAAATCATCAACAATTGTCAAAGTGAAATTATCATGTGTAGGTACACCATAAGGACCCCAAACGTCTACATGTAATAGCTCAAAAACAGAAGAAGCTTGAGTATTGCTTACAGGAAAACTTTGCCTAACTTGTCTGCCTTTTGGACAAGTGGTACAAATTGGTAAAGAGCTATGATTTACATGAGATATTTCTGAAATGTATTTCAAAGAATCAAAGGGAATATGACCGAATCTAGAATGCCATAAAGCAGCTTGCTCTGAACACTTGGAAGAAACAGCAGCACAGGAAGGAGAAGAGTTCTGTCTGTGGTTTATTTGAGAGTTGTTCTTGTGCAAAGTAAAGACCTGAATCTGCTCTACCAAGGAGCACTAGTACCTTCATTGAAGGAACCTGAAGATAACAATGAGTTGGTGTAAATAAAATGGTTCCATTGATTTGGGTAGACAACTTTTTTGCAGATAGCAAATTGTATTTAAACTCAAGTACATGCAAGACATTCTGTAGAACTAAACCTGAAAACAGTTTTATTGTACCGGCCTATATGACATACTTTAGCATGAGAACCATTTGGCATGGTAATTTGGCTAACAAGGTCAATAGGTTTATATGAAATAAACAGGTTAAGGTTCGGTGTAATGTGATCAGTTGCACTTGTATCAATAATCCATTTACTCTCATCAAAACAAGAGAGAAAGGTGAATGAAGTACCTGCAAACATACTTGACTGATTGTGATTTTCACCATGAGAATAAGAACCAGCTTCAGGAGTAAACTTGTTGATGATGTTAACAAGCTGATTGTACATATCGGGAGTAATAACTAGAGTTGAATGTGAATTAGAAAATGGAGTTGATTGTTCTGAATTTACTCCAAATGTATCAGCTGTATTCACCACATTAGCAATATGCTTATTTCTGTCTGGAATTGCGAAATTCTAATTTCTTGACCTCTACAACTTCCAACAATTATCAATAACATGCCTATGCTTCTTGCAATAGTTGCAATAAGGTCGAGGCCTAGGCAAAATGCCATTCTGAGCCACAGAATTCTGGTTTCTTGAATGAGAATTAGAACTGATCTTCTGATTATAAGAGATCATTGCTGCAGAATCAATTGCCAATGGTGTTGTGTACTTTGCTGATCTTTGCTGTTCTTCTTGAGTGACAATGCCATGATCTTGACTAACAGAAGGTAAAGGCTTCATAATAAGAATGCTAGTTCGTAGAGTTGTATAATCATCATTCAATCCAAGCAAGAACTGAACCAAGTGTTGAGTTTCCAAAAATTTCTTGATTTCATGAGAAGCCCCACAAGTGCAAACAGGTAATTCAACCAAATTATCATAAAGATCCCAAAGCCTTTTGCACTTAGAATAATACTCTGTGATAGAAAGATTACCCTGCAGAATTGAATGAGCTTCCTTCAAGCATTGATAAATCTTGACACCTGAAGCATTGTCGAATGTACCTGTTAACTGAGCCCATATTTCAGCAGCGTCTGAGCAGTAAACAACAGTGTCTGAAACAGCTTCATCAATGGAATGAAGTAACCACGACATCCCCATATTATTGCAGCGTTCCCATTGAGGAAAAAGAGGTGAACTCACATCAGGCTTTGCAACTTTACCCTGAACAAAACGAAGTTTGTTTTTCGAAGCAAGAGCAATCTCACAAGCACGTTTCCAAGCAGGAAAATTCTCTGATCCTTTGAGTAACTGAGAAGCTAACTTTGAACTATGAACGTCTGCAGAATGAAGGACAAGATCATGAGAACTATCAAGATCTTGAGTTGCCATGTTGAAGAAATATGATCAGAAAGAATGTTTTTGCAGAAAAATTTTCTGTTCTGAATGAACAATGATCGAAATAGTGATAATCAGAGATAAAATTCTTGATGAATTATGCGGAAGAGAAGAAGAATGAACAGAATCAAATGTGTTTTAGATGTGTTTGAGTAATGAAAACCCAGAAGAAAGGTATTTGAGTATGAATTTCAATCAAAAAAAATGTGAAGAAGAACACTTATTGTTTGAAGAGAACCCAGAAAACTAATGTTCTGTCTCTGATACCATGATAAACATATAAGTGTGTGAGGAATGATTCAATGTTATTGAATGATTGTGAGCTACAAGCTTGCTCAACAATTTGGAAAGTTTACAAATGAATCAATCAGTTTTCTAATGAAGCTATACAACACTATTTATAATGAACTATACTAACTAACCCAAAGGTTGTTACAACTAACTTGTGAGCTCCTAACAAACTTCTAACCGATTTTCCTATGTACTACTCATTAATATGTGACAAACGTGTTCTATATGTTCCCTATTGAAACTTCTGATGATTGTTTCTGCTAGTGCATGGGTGAGAGTCTGATTAAAGTCTTCAGTCTCTCCAAGAAAACAAGAAACAGCGACAAGGAAAGTGCATGAGATTATAGTATTCAGCATGTTTTTTGTACTGTTTTAACTTTCGGCAATGAGTAGTATGTCTTTGTTTCACAGTAGTACAACGCGCTTTGATTGGATATGTGTTTATATTTGTGCTTGTAGGCTGTAACAACTATAAGTGAAACCTAGTGATTGACTGATATAAACGTCTGTGTCTTTCCATTACTTTTCTCTTTGTTCTTTCTATTAGTGTCTGTTTACACACATTCTAGATGTAAATTTTAAATTATAGATAAAAATTTTCTTTATTGATCTTTTTACCTTTGTTTGCTCAATCCATCCTAGAATATAACTGAAATATATTCATGAAGTTGATGTCCAATCTTTGCCAACAGGTGGCTTGTTGGCAGTGATTTGAAAAAACTTGCTCTATTTGGTTGTCCTTCCTCGAGAAAAAGAAAAGTCTTTACTGCTAAAAGGTTGCGCTACAATTTCAACATAACAGAAGAAACAATGAGCAACTAACTCTCTAGAATTCAGTTCATATGCTCATCTTTGCGAAATATTTTATAGGTCATACACATGACTGCCTCTTGCAGGTTTGCAGCAATTGCAGCTTGAAGCAGTCATGCAAGTTCGTTAACCAGAGTGTTTGGAAAGGCGGAATGGAGAAGGTGAGAGTAGGCTTAGTGATCAGACTTCTTTTGGCTTACTCCCTGAGGATACTCCTCCAGAACTCAAGGTCACTGATGAAATAAAGGCTTGTGTCAATCGGCTGATGAATGAAATCATAAACTTGAGTAAAACTGCTGCATAAAGTGGTTCAATTGACAATTTTGTGCTACTCGATTGATGCCTACTCAAAGGAGGTAATATAGAATAATCCAGCAATGATGATTGATGAATGAACTGCAAGTAGCATATAGAAAACTACTTTAGAAAGGGTTCTGACTTCTGACTACTCTAACCCTTCATTGTACTATTAGGAGGCATCTCAGAAACTTCTCATCTTCTTCCCCGGTGCTCGGTATGAGTCCTACATATCTGCAGGTGATTCAACATTGCACAAATCGGAATTCTCTCGGAAGCTAGTTTCAGTGAAGTGAGGAAAATCCCCAATGACAATGGATTGAGATGACGCCGTTTTTCTTGAGTTTTGGAATGCATCATTAACCAATCTGCCTCTGTATTCTAACAGATCCTAAATATGTGTTCTTCTCTAGAAGATAAATACAATTACACTTGTCTCACAAACACATGGGACATTGTTGTTCATATGCTTATATAATCAAATACCATTTCCTGCTTTGAATCAAGAATAAACTAATATAAGGAATTCATCACAGTTTTTTTCTTTTTTTGGATCGATGAATGAGGAATTTTATTATTATTGATGAACAAATATACATACAAATAACAAGTACTGTATATATTTACAAAAACATAAAAGGGAGAAATGGTATCTCAGCATCTAGGAAGGGCTCAATACAAGGCTCGTGGAAATGTATCAAAACTATCTACCCAGTTCCATCTTTCTCTGACAGTTTCATAATTTCATTATGTGTACACAGAACTCTGAAGTTCTCTCAAAACTGTACGAATCAAGGTTTCAGCAGATATTACCTTCTTTTCCCACAGGTTGCTTTCTTGCTCTCCAAATATGGTATACCAAGGCTGCAAGTGACAAGAATATTAACTTCTTTAGCTCTCATTTCCCACACCCTTCGACTCTTCTGTGTATCCATTGCTGCAACAGGTTTTCTTTTGTATTTAGGAATCTCATTCACAATCTCTATCTGATATGACAATAAGTGCATATTTGCATCCAAATACAGATTAGCATAGTCTCAGGTACTACGTCTTCACATATATGCATATTTGCATCCAAAATTTGGTGCAGCCTGTATCTGGTGAGAGTGTGTAGTCTGTCTAAAGCAAATAACCAACATAGGAAATCATGTTTATATTTAGGCCATTCCCAGCCCATTATATCATTTATGCGACCACACTGTATCATGCTCACCTTCCAACTATTTAAGTGCAGGAGTATTTCATATTACCCCTTCAAAACCAGGCACGATTTTATCTTTGACTTGTCATATTTCTTCGAACAATCAGCTGCAGGTCTATATGCACAGTTTTTTTGATATGCACTGGTCTATATTTCTTCTATATGCACAGTTGCAGGTTCCACTGGGCGCTACAAAATGAGCCAAGGACAAAGAATATACTCAGTAAACACACACAAAACAAAACACACACCAACACACTCAGTAAACACACACAAAACAAAAGCACACACTAGCAGAAGCACAGAGCACACGCCACATACCCACCATAAGAAATACTCGTAACAAACAAAACACCCGCACACAAGCCTAGACCACACACAAACTACCTCAATCCTCAAATACAATGCTTCACTTGGATCATTTCTCTCCATCTCCTTCTATCTCAAATTATGCTCTTGTCCAAGCCAAGTCAAGCCATACCCAACTTAACCACCCTCATCCACATCCGAAGTCTCTCTCTACGCTTGTTGTCTGTTCACTCGCCCAATGCCGGATACCCAAAAAAAAAAAACTCCGTCATATCCATTTCAACAAATCGTCCCCTCTGCCTTCCCCCTAATTTTCATTTCCCTAGCCATTGCTCTCAATCAGACACTCTCCCCCTTCAAATACAGTTACACATAATAGACAAGGTACGAGTCCTGTCTCACCTCCATAATTTGAAGTTGGTGAATCACTTAGTGGAAAGATTGAATCTCTTTTACATAAGGTTCTGGAATACACAGTGGTCCTTGGTTTCATAAAAGAGTAAATGATTCATGTATGCTTTGGACATTGAAGTGAGACTGGTTACTGGATTCCTTAAAAAAAATTAGCCCAGATGTTATACATGTAATTTATGCATCTCGTGGACCTTGGCATTATTCTGCAGTTATACCAAATGGGCAATCCACAGTTGAAATGGGACTTTTAGGGCCAATTCAGTTAGCTGTGTTCTCTATTAAGAAAAAAAAAAAACTGCTACCAATTTTCTGAAGAAACAAGCAAATTGTTCAAAGCAATGTTCTGTCTTTCATTTCTAGCGGCTCCCCAAATTTCCAAATTATCAAAGGTTTTTGAGAACACGGAATTTCTCTCCCTCTCTTTACCTTTTTTCATATTCTATCTCTTTTATCATCACCCAACATCTAAGTGATCTTGTGTTGGTTTCAAGAGGAGTATTGGAGAGCACATGAGCCAAAAAAATTCAGGTGGCAAATTTTACCATCACCAACACCAATCCCTAAGAATTATTCACATTATGTTGCTTGTTAATGTTGAAGTAAGGGAGCTACAGAGGGACAATGGGGATGGTGGTATAATGGAGGTCATACTGGCTGGGTGGTGGAGAGCAGCCGAAAAAGAATAGAGCCCACTAGAAAGGGTCAAAAGGGTTTTGACTTGTGTGGTTGGTGCTGCTTGGTGGTTTAGTGGGTGAGGAGAGAGAGTTCTGGCAGGGTCAAGAGATGTATTTTAGTCCTATCCAACACACATTTTGTTTTCAGAGATTGATTACTACTGTTTAATTCAATTGATCATTTCCCAGAACTGAACAGGCCCCTAGTATGTAGGCCAAGGGGACCATGCAAGCTCCATTTATCCCAAAGAAGGCAATAGGAAGGTCTACGCCCACTGAGGAGGCTAGTGGAGCTTGGTACACTGCTGCCTCAGTTGAAGTGCTGATGATTAAAGCTTTAAGTGCTGAGGGAGAGAGAGTATAAAAATTTGGAGATGAAAGAACAACAACAACAACAACCAACACGGACCACGACCCATAGCCTTCATCGCCTTAATCCCAAAACAAACATAAACAAAAAATTGAGGGCAACTGGGGACAGGTATAATTTCAATATTCTGGTTAAACAGGAAGGGGCATTGGTAGGAGGGTAAGGGAATGAAAAAAGAAAATCAAAATGCAAAAACAAGCAAACAGATATGCAATGCAGATGATCAAGGAATTTTTTACAACTTAACTTAAGATCAATGTTAACAGTTTAACAAAGCGGAAAGAAAAGTGCCACTGTTTTTTTTTTTTTTTTGAAAAAAAAAACAAAGCAGGAGTGTCAAAGTCTTGCCTCAAGAAATCAGTAAAAATCCACCAATTACTTCATATGAACTATGAAATGATCAACAAACTTGGATACTGACCTGAGAGCTAGACATCTTCATGTAGTTTCCAATGGGAAGCTTTGCGGCTTGGATGCCCTGATCTTGAGCTTTCTTCATGTTAATCCTTCCCACCTATTTCGATCAACTAAACCACCAATAAAATAATATTTATGGGGGTCCAAGTCTTCCAGAACACTTTCAGTATCAGCTGTTAGATAAACCAGATTCTCTTTTTGGTGTTGCAGAGCCTCAATGTACGATCGATCCTCTCTTTCGAAGATCCACTTGTTGAATCCCTGGAGTCTCCTCTGTTGGTTTGCCATATCACCCACGCATCCAGTCAACCATAGATGACTTGGGGAAGTGCTTCTTCCATTAACTGCATAGCAATACATTATCTGCAGTATGGGTAATCAATTACATAAGAAGCAAAGAATTAACAGACAACATCAATTGAGAAGACTTAAATGGAATCTAAAGAGGCAACACAAGTTGAGGCAAAACTTCAATGTGTGCTTGAGTCCTTGATGTAGATAAAGAAACACCAAGTTTCAACCCAACAGTAACTCCTCCTAATACACCAAGAATGTGAGCAAGAGGCACTTAAAACAACAGCCTGCCAAAGCTATCAAGAAGACCACTGGAAAATCAACTACGACAAGCATGGTCGTCTGTCCTCCCATTCACTAGTTAATCACAGGGTTCTGCAAACTAGGCCATGTTAGAGCATGCATGGGTCATACTGGAATTGATTATGCAGTCCCGAAGTATAAAGTTTTAAGTGAAAAGGTTAGCTGTCTGACACCACGACTGCTTTCTGCTGATACATGTCACAGGTTTGGGAATAAGAATGAGTGAAGAGTTCTGAATCCTAACAACAAACGACTGGGAGTTCACTTGGATACGGCCACATCAAGGGAAATTGCTTAAGATATATTTATATCAGCAACAACAACAACAACAACAACAAAAAACAACCCAGCGTAATCCCCATTCAATGGGGGTCAGGGGGGTCAAGACGTACGCAACCTTTACCCTGTTTTCAAAAAAAAAAGACTGAGGCTGTTTTCATAAGCGACCCTGGTTGCAGGGTTGCATTAAAGTATTGATTCTCGTAACTTCACTAAAAATAAGTCGTACTAAGTCTTCTGTGCACCGGGTGTATATATACACCCTGTGCCACGTCATCGTTTATATATGACTAATGGACATTTTTATGTGACTAATGACTAATGGACATTTTTATGTGACTAATG
>ONZK01003153.1:11905-29504 GCA_900322385.1 Pharnaceum exiguum
GGTATGGTAGGGAAGTGAAAGGAGGGTGGGGAGTCGGCCCGGGGTATCGGCCCTAGAGGGGATAAGGGAGAGGGGAGTCAGACCTACGTATCAGCCCGAGAAGGGATGGGAGAGGGTCGAGTATGTTTTTTTTAGGGAAAATGAAAAGAAAAAAGATAAATGGTTCACAATGTTGTATAACTGCACTTTGTGTGATATGACTGCAAAAACAATCTTACTCTTAGAAGTTTATGTAGACGCTAGGCCCAAAAAGCTGAAAATTTCGTGAATCATGATCCAGTATTATATTGATTTGACCAAAAAAAATAATTGAAAATTAGAATTATTTGCCCTGATGACAAGAGATCTGAAGTGATCAGAACTTAAAAAAGAAGCAACATGTTTACGTTTATGGCATAGCAAGTTTTCAACGATAATAGATGTTAGAACTGTAAATCTGACCGCTAAATCTGCAACTTACACCTTAATGGCTCAACCTCAACATTCACGAGCCAGTCGAAATATGGTACTCCAGTAGTTGACATCGTAAATTGATGATAATAACATTTACGCACGACGCTCGCTCACACACGGTATTACGCCATTACCGTTGACAAAGCCAGCAACTTGATTAAAAAAAATGTTGAAAAAGCTTTATGAATTAAATAAATTAAACGAAGGATAGATGGATCGATTCTGCATACAAATGCGCTATCAGGCTCAACTTTAATTTCCTGCCCTATATACATACCCTTCCCAAATAGGCAAATATAGAGGTAAACAACTCCTTATCCATTACTCATTGGAATTAGAATTATCACATATAACTTTTATTTATCTATTTTCAGGTGAGAAAAATGGCAAGCAACAAAGTGTCCGCCATAGGAATGATGATCATGTTCATGCTTGCTTTTATTGCCTCCGTATGTGTTGCGGACCTTGAGGAAGTTAACCCTTGTCTTCCACTTCCAGATGATTTAACTCTCAGTACCGTGTTAAACCTTGGCAATTGCTGTGATAAGTTGAGACACCTCCATCTGAGTCCGACATGTGATTTCGTGAGGTCATTATTCCAAAGCTTTGGTCTATTTGAAACTGTCATAGCGCTTTGCAAGTTTGGTGGAACACTTAGCGCTGTCGGATTCGAGGTTTGCTTCCTCCCTGTTTAGTGAGAGCATACATGCTTGCTCGCTAGCTCACCGTCTGTTCACATGTTTTGTATCAACCCGACCCCCGAGCACCCCCATTGAATGGGGATTTACATTCGTTTGTTGTCGTCTTTGTTGTATATGTGTGCTCAAACATCTCTTGGTGCTCTTATTTCTGTAATTCAAGTATATTTTACACCCGTGCCTGTTGATTCTCGCTACGGAGAATATAGTCGATACATATGCAGTACTGTATAATGTATTGCTAATCTATCAAAAATTGTGTTCTGTTTTCGTTCATTGGACTATTGGAGTATGTAATTCTACTTTTATTAAAGTCCCTTTTGCAATTGTTATTGTACCGGTCGTCGTCTTACATTTCATTTAGAAGAATTATTGTTAATTTGTCTTTAAATCTATCATATTCATCTAAAGTCAATTCTATTTTCATTTGATCTATCTGGGCATTAAACTTTGAACGGGACTGTGCATCAAAATGGGTCACAAAAATTACAATAAAATCACAGATACTAAAGAATAATGTTAATAGATCACCTTTTTCTCTAACAAAGAACTCAATAAGTCTTCAGTCTCTTCCCGCTTCAAGGAGTCATAAATTAATGAAAATCAGATAAGAGATGAAAGTATATACACCCTTAGCTTATAGCTTTTCACAACTACATTGTGTAATACTGTACGTAATGGCATTGTCGCTACTCCTATATGATTATTTCATTGTCCATGGAATAATTGATGATGATCAGATCACGACGGAATTGAATGAACTCGATCGCATGAGCCGGATATGATATCTTTTTGGTAAAAACGAACTAAAATCATTAACTAGAAAATAAGGAGTTCATGGTGGTTTGTTGCCACCCATTACAAGTATCATATCCGGCTTTCAAAATACCTATGTGGTATTTTGAAAGCCGGATATGATATCGAAATGGATGTCTAGTGTTGGTGAACTTTGCTTGGTAAGGATATCGAAATGGGTGTCAAAGTCTTGGTGACTTCAGATAGGATATATCTGTATGTAGCATTGTTACATTTAAAATACTAATAGTCACCTTATGATAATAGTAGTCAGTACCACATAATATTATGGAAAAATACCATTTTAGGTACCCAACCTATAGCATAATACCAATTTGGGGTCTCACTTATTCAATATGTCAAAAAGGGTACCTGGACTTTCAACATTGTACCAATATGGGTACCTGCTCTAACGCCGTTACATTTTCCTGTTAACAGTGATGACGTGTCATACTCTGATTGGCCGGTGATGTGAAAAGGCAGCGAATTGGCCATTTTACCCTTATTGTAACTTGTTTTTCATCATATTTTATAGTTTCCTAATTATCATTCCATTTTCCTTTTCCTAAAAAAAGTATAAAATATGATGAAAACGAGTTACGGTAAGGGTAAAATGGCCAATTCACTGTCTTTCCACATCCCCAGCCAATTAGAGTATGACACACCATCACACTTAACAGAAAAATGTAACGCCGTTGGAACAGGTACCCATATTGGTACAATGTTGAAAGTTCAGGTACCCTTTTTGATATATTGAATAAGTGAGACCCCAAATTGGTATTATGATATAGGTCAGGTACCTAAAATGGTATTTTTCCTAATATTATCATAATTAGTCATCCAGTGTATTCTGTAACAAAGACTTGCTGCATATCATATCGTTTGAGCTGACCACAAAAAAGATCAGTTGAATATTATGCATTATTCGCCCTGATGACGAGATCGAAGGGGATCATAATTTAAAAGAAGTAACACGTATACGTTCTGGCATATTGAAGAATGAAGAATTCAGCAATGAACACGCCATGGCCAGCGCTAGCTAGCTTTCAATGATAACAAATATTTAATTTATTTAAACTGTAAATCGATCTGACAGCTGAAGCCTAAATCTACAACTTACACCAATTATACATCATGCCATCTTGACCTATAACATTTTAAAATAATCTTTTTTTAAAAAATAAAAATATACTGACTATAATTTAATCAAGGGATAGATCGATTTTTCCTACAAAAGCTTAAGGAAGCTCAACTTTCCTGCCATTCATACAATTCCACCATTTCTCATTGGAATAAATATTATCTCATATAACGTAATATATACGACATGGCAAGCAACATGTCCGCCATAGGAATGATGATGAGCATCGTCATACTTGGTGTTATTGCCACAGTGTGTGTTGGGGACGACGTCCTTGGGGTAGTTTGGAACGACGTCCGTGGGGTTATTAACAACCCTTGCCTTCCAGATAAATTAAATGCCAGTTCAGTCGTTAACCCAAGCGAATGCTGCAAAAGGTTGAAAACCATCCAAATGAACGAGCTTTGTAGTGTCGTGAGGACACTAGTCACTAGCGTTGGTGAATTCGAGACTGCCATAAAGCTTTGCAAGTTAGGTGGGATAATTAGCGATGCCGGATTCCTGGAGTGCTTTCCTGCTAACTAGCTCACTGTTTTTTGCATGCTGTTGTTTTAATTTGTGTCTGCATGCTCAAAAATCTTGGTGCTATTTTTAGTCCCGCGTTATTCCTCGCTACGGTGAACTAACTAGTTCATATATATGTATGTATGCAGTGCTGTTGTATTAATGTATTGCTTATATCCATCATAATTGTGCTCATTTTTTCGTTTTTACTGAGGTCCCTTTTGCTTGCCGTTGAAAAGAATTATTGTTCCCATTGCTATTGCACATGTCGTCTGTCATTTTTTTGGAAAGATTTATTGTCATTTTATCTTTAAATTATATTCAATTATTCATCTTAGTCAACTCTATCGTCTGTGAACCTAAGATATGGCCGAACGGCATGAGAAACCGATCGAATCACAAGACAAGCTAAATGTTGAAGTATGTATGTTGTGGTGACTACTTGTCTCACATTGGTTTTGAGAAAGTTGTGTATTGTGTTGTAGTGGTGATAGTTGTCTACATTGTTTGTGTGTAGTGGCTTAGAGGTTGATCTAAGTGAAGTGAGCGCTCCACGCACCCATTCCCAATTGGTTTTGGGTTGGATCTCACATGCTTATATCACCTCTACATGGGCCGGGTTTAACACGTACTAAACAAGACGCTAATGCAAGTCTTTCTGCAGGGAGGGGAGGGGAGGGGGAGTGGGTGTTCCTCAATGAATAAACCATTAAACCAAGAAAGCATTTTTTTTCCATTGAAATCACTGAACTGATCGACTAGTGACTAAGGAGTAAAAACGACCTCCATTTAGTGCTTTAAACAAGTAAGTGTACAATGAGGAACTGATTAATGAAGTAACTTGGACAGCTGGCGAAGTTTATAGTCCAATACAATGTCCAGCTTTGCCTTCAGTAGTAAATTCACAACTCATTGGAGACATTACATTCCGACTGTGGAGCTAGAAAAACGTGTTTTAAAACAAGCCCTTTGCCAAGAACAGCATCACCAACATATTGAGCATAAGAAATCGACCCGTTAAAAAGTCGAATAGGCAAGGAAGGCAATTACAATAGATTGCTCAATTTAGCCTCCTGGCTACGTAGCCTAGTGTGCAACTAATCCCGCTTAACACGCATTAATATTAAAATACAGTAAACAACCTCAACATTTGCGAGCCCGTGGAAAAAAAAAAAAATCGTTGACATCGTAAACTGATGATGATGCTTATTAGTTGCTCACCCACGCCATTGCTGCTGAAGCAACTAATATTAGGAAATTCGTAAAAATAAATGGATGAATTTTGAACTTAAGATGCCTTTTGGCTTTCAACAAGTCTTTGGTAGACCGGGTGTATCGGTACACCCTATTGATTTATGACTAATTATAAAGGGACTGACTAATGGTATTAAAAATATGACTAATGATAGATGTAGTAATACTAGTTATAAATTCATAGGGTGTACCCGTACACCGGGTGTACCTAAGAATTAGAGTTTGGCTTTTGCCTATAAAAACTCAAGGAAATTTACCATTTTTGGTACCCGGCCTATACCATAATACCAAATTGGGTTCCAAAGTATTCAATATGTCAAATAGGGTACTTGTACTTTACAACGTTGTACCAAAATGGGACCCAAGTAGATTTCTGTCACAAAAAATGTCCAAATTAGGGTCGTTTGAGTAATTTTGCATGCAGGATTTGTTTGCATCATTGAACGGAAGATAAACTCCGAGAGAGACAAAGAGATAAGAAAGTGGAAGAGAGATAGTGTTTTTAAGTGGGATTATATTTTAGGTATTTTATTAGGATAAGAGTATAAAATATGTTTTCCCTTTTGTTTCCTTGTTTTAGGGGGATGTTCAAAAGTATAGGTACTCTGTTTGACATATTGAATACTTTGGACCCCAATTTGATATTATGGTATAGGTCAGGTACCCAAAATGGTAAATTTCCAAAACTCAAACAAGCTAAAGTCTTTCCATATATACAAACATCTTTATCTCTTATTGGAATTGGTTCTCAGCTGAGAAATATGGCAAGCAATAAAGTGTTGGCATTAGTAACGATGATGAGCATGATCATGCTTGCTTTTTTTGCTTCTGTCTGTGTTGCGGAGCAGAGGACTCTTGCATACAACAAGTAACAGGCGACCCTAGTACCATCCTAATCAATGCTGCGATTATTTCGACAGCCTGCAGAGGCAGGGACTTTGTAATATCTTGTTGACCTTAATAACCGAACTTGGTGGAATTGAGTTTTTCAGAGCATTGTGCAACCGCGTTGGGGAATTAAGCAATGTTGGATTCATATTGTGCTTTAATTAGATCACGAGAAGCTAGAGCAAGATATAATTGCTACTTTACTTGCTTGCTCGCTGTGTGTTTAAGTGTTTTTATGTTGTTGTTTTGTGTTTGGGTGCTCAAACATCTCTGGTGCTCTTTTCCTAGCTCGCACAGGTTTCATACTACGAAGAACAAGTGTAGCCTGGAAAGAGCATAGTTTTGGATGCACGAAAATGTATACGGTATGCAGTATATCATGTACGGAGTATTGTTTATCATAATAATATCATGTGTGTTTTGTTTTTGTTCATTGGAAAATTTTCTATTAAAGACAATCCGGTTGTGTTTTTTTCGTCCTTAGTGTTACAATTCCATTTTTTTCAGTTTAGTTCAAGCAGTTCGGTTTTATTCAGTTTAATTTAGTTTATTTCAGTTTTTTTCTTTTAATTTTTCAAGTTCAGTTCAGTTTCAATTAAGATCGTTACAGACGAGTGCATGAGCGACGACATACTCTTGGCATTTCATTGGGAAAAAAAGAAGAAAAAGAAGCTGAAGCACTTTATGATGCGCTTAAGACAAGGTAACCACCCCAAGCATAGAAATAGAGCTTTTTGGAAATATGATGACCTTAGATATTGCTATCGATATCTCTATGTACAGGACTATGAACAAGTTGTTACAACAGATGGTCACACCTCTTCAACAGGACTATGAACAAGTTGTTACAACAGATGGTCACACCTCTTCAACAGCAGTTGGGTATATGGGAAATTGATTTGTTCATCCAGTGTTGCATTAATCATATCTCCTTTCAACTTCTAGAGCAATTTCATTGCGGCGAGTAAAGGGAAGAGTGAATGGTGGGTTATACTGCAAAGTAAAGACATCAAACATACATAACTTCAGATTGTGAGATTAACAACTTGGAGTGGATCATGCATAGATTCACAGAGAGTATTCCAAGTATCAGTCAATCAGTATCTTACTTGTGCAACTTCAACAACTGCTCCTGCTTTTACTTGGAAGTCATTGTCATTATTTAAGGCCTCTTTCAATTTCGATTCCCGCTGTTTGACCTCTTCATCAGCAACATATCCTAATTTGATAAGTAGAATTCAGAAAACAAATAAGAACAACACACCGAAGAATCACTGGTGTTAACACAACATCAAAGACACAAACTTCTCTTCTTATTTTGTCAGGGTAAAAAACTCAGCCACCCAGCGCAATGCCAATTTCATTGCATACGTCAGTGTGTCAAAATATATATATGCCGACTTTCCCCTATTTAACAAAAAAATCAGAGTGACTGTTTCGTAGCGAAACCCTATGAGCTTTGCTAAATTTAAAAATTTGACTTCGAGCAACTTCACTAAGAATAAGAGGCACCGAAAATTTATTCAGCCATTTTGATTAATCCATATACAGAATAACATTGCTCCCTAAAAGATAATACTATCTTCGCCTAGCTTTAAGAGCAATGATGGACAGTGAAACAGGAAATACTAAATCACTATGCCTTGCACGAAACATGCAATGATATCAGACTTCTAGTCTTAGCACTCATGTACTATTTAAAAGCAATCCAGTCATAAAATCCTGGCAAGAGCGCATGTTAATTCTTTTGATCACTACCGTAGTTGACAGAACATGATCAGGATTCAACATAAGCAGGATTATCATGGTCTTCAGAGTAAGAAGAGTGCAGGCATCACCTGGCACCTTTCAGAGTATCAGCAATGTAAACAATTAAAATCAAGAATTGCTGGAAAGCTACAACTCTCTGCTAACAGCATACGATGATGTTTGTATTATTTCTTGGGGAAAAGGCTACTGCATCCTTAAACCCGGAGCACATGAAGATGCTACAACATGCAGATGAAGAGCTTCAATTATAAAATTAGATACCTTAACATTTTTTTCCGGAACTTCTGTACAGTTTACACCGGGGTTCTTTTCATAGCAGATAAAGCTAAACAATGGTTAGGAACAAGCTTCAGGAAGAATAGATCAGGCGGAAATTTTGCAATTCTCTGCAACGCAAACTCTTGGGTATGAGACCAATTCAATGCAACGCATAGTGATTTAGTATTCCAGTGAGAAGGAAACATGTAAAGTTATGAACTGAACTGCACATCCAGCAGAACAAGGAGATATTTGAGTGCATTAAACAGCAAGTGATTCTCATATTTCTTAATCAATTGTCTCCTTCCATGGTTTCACCATTTAGATCTAAGTGTTGCTACAGTATACCACACTAGTGGTGAGCCACTGACCACCTCCATGCCTCAAAAGAAAAACTTACCCAGAAATCATAGGTTGTGAGTCTTAACAGCCCATTAGAAGCGTAACAAGCAAAAGTGGACATCTCAAACACATAATAATCACATCTCATCGACGTGGTTAGACACCTCTCTTCATTATGAACCAGTACCAACAATATCCCCAGTTGACCATATAATCTCCGTAGCTAACCAGACGCATTTGCTTGGCGCTGTAGCAATTGTCAAAAATCATAACCAAGTTCCCCTTCTGTACCCCGTAAAACTATTTACCTGAAAATGCAGCGACTGCAACCAGTTGCTTTGGCACCTCTCTAATCTCCACAGATGAATCCTTTGGTACTGGCAGTTTGGCACCATACTTTGAAGGCATTACGAAAGACATCTTCCATATTTCTTGATCTTCCAACTGAAAAGTTAGAACAAAAATCCATGAGATCTAAATAAGCTGTTGAGGTCAATATAAATGGCCTACGGCTGAAAAGGACTGCACATAGTAAGCAACGGTAACATAACACAATACTGAAACTGTGGACAGACAATGTAAAACCATTACCCTTCTTGTGATCACCGGGGTTGTCATTTCCATTTTCTCACCATCAGAGATTGTCCCACGAGTGATAACAGGTGTTGTCATCTCCATTTTTTCATTTGAAATGTTCTGAAACAGTTCATACCTCATCAACACAATATAGACAAAATATGACTTGGATACAAGATACAATCAATCAAGAGGAGCATTTGAATACCTTACCAAACAAGTACTCAGCCAACACATTAAAGGACTGTGAAGCTCCATAGAAGTCGAAGCCTGTTTTCCCTGGCATGGTAGTCTCTGCTATAAAGTAAGGCTGGCTCACCAAAAAAGAAAAAAAAAAGAAAAAAATAGTGAAACAACAATCATTGGATTGGAGACTAGGTTAAAAGGAAATAGCAGTAGGCTAGAAATGCTGTGTAAACCTCCTAATCCTAAGGTTTGCACAAGGATGCTAACACAAGTTTAGATTCTTTCTTTTTAGCGAACCTAAGTCATTTTGTTTTCAAGTATAGCATTTGTCTGTCCATAGTTGGTCAGCTAAGCAATGAAAGCTACCCAGAGAACTTGCAACAGATACCTCATCGGATCACCCGTGTTATAATTAAAATGTAGACGCTAAATGCGGAAACATGATTGACTCCAACGTATTAATCACAGAGTAACCTTAGTAACATAAGTCTACCCCACAGTCGCGTAAGGGGAGATTCCACCAGCCTCCACCCCCTTAAAAAAACAAAAGCCATGTGTTATAGCACTGGAATTTGACCTCCTAAACTCAAAAAAAGTTCTTTTCAAGGAGCAACAGCGGCGACCAAAATCATGCCACATACAAAATTCGAGAGCTCAACATAAACACCGCTCCGCTAGTTTGCTCACATAGAAAATGTTCAGTGCTAAGTAGAATTTACAACAATAGAAACCATCAGACCATTAGTTCTTTGCATACCTCCACTTCTCGAATCTCATACTTTTCTGCCCTCTTCAGCACCTTAAAGTTCAAAGTCTCAAGGTCCGGAACTAACAACCATACAAACAATCAACAAAAGAAGATTAGATATTCTTTTCAGTAGCTACATACTCTATTCCATACAGTAAATCAAAACACATATTGTAATAGGTACCAGCATACCAGCCATAAGAGCTTCTTCAAGATTTCGACTCTCGAACCCCTGTTTCGGAACTACGTACTTCACAGCCTCCGTAGCCAAATCAGCCAACACTGCAAATTAAAAACGAAAATGAACAAAATGAACAAAACAGAGTGAGCTAAAAAAAAATATCAAAAAGTAAAACAAAAGGAAATAAAGCTCTTGGGGTGTTTTGTTTAAAAAGATTAGCATACCTTTTTGGGAAAGAGAGGCAGACTGAGAGGCAAGAGCGAAGAGGAGAGAGACTCGAGCATCGGAAGCTGACATGGTTTTACTTTGCCATTGAGTAGTAGTACTCTGTTTTGGACTTCTTGATGGTGGTGATGATGAGGCGTTTAAATTTAAGTGAAGATTGGAGAGAATTGGAGCTGCCTGCATGATTTTTGTTTAGAAGGAAAAAAGGTCAAGAATTGAGAAACAAAGAAGGGATGAATATAGTTATGTTATGTTATTACTTCCCGCTTTGTTTTGATGGCTGAGAGTGAGACACTGAAAGTGAGAGTGACTGGTATTTGTGTGTGTGTGTGGGGGAGAGAACGGTTAGCTGGGATAAATATCTGCTTTTGTTGAAGGGGGTTCTCATTTTTTTATTTTTTTTGATAGGGATGTTAATTAAATCCCACTATCCCAGGTCACCTGAACATGAATATCAACGACTTAAAAAATTTCATACAGATTTTTTTTTTTTACAAAACAAATGTAGATATCCTTAATCAGAGCAATCATCGAAGATCCAACAATACATCACAAAGGATAGCCAGGGGGCAGGGGCTCTTCAAAAACTAATAGATCCTCACAAAGCGATGACCAACCATGTTTCAAGTACGAGTATGGAGTATGCTTACACTTGCAGCAGAAAAAACTCGGCTTAAAAAATCGAACACAGTACTATGAAATCTGAAAAATCATGAGGTTCCTTGCTCCAGTAACTAGCAATCAGGTTCAATCTCTACAACCTGCAGTCCTTGACGTTCCACAAGCCTCATAGACTGCCTCAACTTCAGCAACTTCTGGAGACTCAATGCCCACTCATCTCTTAGTGATTGCTCCTTTGAATATGCCATATTGTACCTTGCAACAACGGCTACGCCATGGACTCCTTGTTCATTCAACGACGCAACATCTGTATTAAATTTTAGAGCTCCTGCAGCAGGTTTAGACCATTTCCTTTGCAGCTGGAAAGGTTCAGAATAACCGCAATTCCTCACATGGTGCCTGAAAATTGTGCTATTTATATCTACCGCAAAACACATTTCTCTGAAGGGCCACGACAGGATCCCGTCCACGCTTTCGCCAAACAATCTTTTTGCTGAAATACCACACTGCCCGTGCTATCATAACAAAAGAAGCTACGACATTAGGACGGAAATTATCAAAAACTGCGGCCAACCCATGTATCTAAAGGCATATCATGTTCATCCTGGACAAGAGCACATAGAGAACTGGCAAACCAAATTCGTTCAGGACAATCCCGAAAACATGCTCCCGAGACTCAACCGCCACACCACAAAAAGAGCAGTCCATCTCACTATGTAAAGCTTGGTCGATATCCTAATTTTGCCTCCATGAAAGACTTACCAGAAAATTAGCCCACTGTAAGCACCCTGGCCATAAACGAGGATCCTCATCAATCTCCAACCCTGCTCTGCAAGAAGAACCCAGAAATGTTGCTCAGACACGTTGACAAGTGTCATATCAGCACGGTGTCGTAGTGTCTGACACAGCTATTTTTTGAAAAGATTCAATATTTTAGTTGAAAATGAAGTATCTAAGTGTGGTATCGGACGATTGTCATGTTTATCAAACGACGCGGCAGGTTTGTGAAGTGTCGGAGAAACACTAGAGCCCAGTTAAATTCTTTTAGACTTCTAAAACCCAAACCACCTTCCCCTTTCGAAAAAGCCAATTTTTTCCAGCCTGCCCAGTGAACACCACGTCCTTCCTTCAACAAACCGATTTATCAGTCTCCATTCCCTTCAACAAGGTCGTAGGCAACATAAACACACCCATAGCATATGATGGCAAGGCTTGAGCAACAGCTTGAAGCAAAACTTCCTTTCCCCCTTTGGATAATAACCCCTCCTTCAACCCTCTTAATTACTCCATAACCGCTCACGTAAGAAAGCAAACACTTTCCACTTCGACTTGTCAATAAATGACCCAAGGTACCTCCCATGATTGTTACTCTTGATCACACCTCCCTCTTAAATAAGTTGTTCTTTACACGAGCTATATATATTAACGCCAAAGAAAAGAATTCATCCAGATTAATACATAGCCTTAATCTTCCAACAATTCTATAGCGTAGCACGTGTAAAAACAAAACTATCATCCACAAAGAACAAATGAGAATAGGAGGCGGGCCATGGCAAACCCTCCCGCCAACAACACCCCATCCTGCACTAATTTCCTTAAAGAACACAACAATCCCTTTGCTCCTAATAGAAATAAACACAGAGACAAAGCATCCCCTTACCTAAGACCTCTCCCCAGGATAATGGGTCCTATTTCATTACCACCCGAAAGGATGCGATAAGAGACATTTCTCATATCTATAAGCATTACTCATATCTATTTTTAAAGACAGAAACCCCTTTTTTTCATTTCTTTTTCCCTCTCAAATAATGCATCATTTCAAAAGCTTTTAGTATGTTGTCAATTATCAACGGCATTGGTACAAATGCACTTTGTTCCGGAGACACAAGCGAGGATAGAACAGATGCTTTTAGCATATTTTCAAGTAACTCTCAAAAAAATATGATCTTCATATGTTGTTTAGCCAAATATTCCCTTTTTCTTTATCTATCCCCCTTTCTTTTTAAATACCTCATCCTTCCATTCTCTCTCCTGGACTACTCTACATCCTCTACTGACTACTCCATCGGGGTTTACCCGTCGCCCCTTTCCTTCTCTCTGCCACCTCTTCAATTCTTATCAACCATCAAAACTTTGGTCCCTCGTGGTCTCAACCCTTTTGCCAAAACCGGAATGAAATAGTGACAAGGATGCAAACTTCATTTTTTTTTTTTTTTGGAGAACCTATGAAGCTTTTAGTCCTTATCCATCGACAAAGAAGATAGAAAGTAATACAGCATAGTAACCTTGCCCATGTTTCTTTGTTTAAATGCAGACTTTGAATTATATTATATCCTCCATAATTGTACATGGGCTTTTCAGGAGAAACAAGTAGATGTACATTTAATCCATAGTATCAAACTCCAGCAACAAGCACGTACGTGCAAGTTGCATGAGAAAGCATAAAAAGAACCACCATTTAAATGTTGAAGAAAGTATGCAAACAAAAATGCATCAATACGATATCATATGCATCACGCGATACTAGTGTACTGCAGTATTAGCCTTTTTGTAACTTCTAAGCACGTCAAGTGGATGTACATTATAGCAAAATGAAATCAAATGACTTCATCTCATTCGATCTTTTATTAATTTTATTTTCTAGGTAATAAGAAAGCAGGAGTTCTAAGTGAGACTAAAGGTGTTCTGGTGTCATATGGTAAGTCCTTATCGTTTCTCTACATGCATGCAAAGTCATTCAAATGCACATTCTCCATAAGGAATGCTGATTTCAAATGACTATTGGTTACTGCAATTTGGCAGCAGTTGGAATATGGATGGTGAAACTGTGACAAAAAATTGGGGTCACATTTATCAGCAAAAGAGACCCATCAGACAAGAACAGAATTTTAGCACAAAATTGGTAAAGATTCCACTCTTGAAAGCTAAATCACTGTAGTTCAGGATGTAACTACCAGTACAAAACTCAGGAACATAGAAGGGGGAGACAGGGAGAACATACAAGAATAAGATACCCTAAAGCAGAATGGCTGGAAGAAAATTATGGAAGTTTGATGGGTTCTCCACACAGCTTCTCCAGCTCGCTCTCCAGAAGATTCGACAAATTTTCCTTACCTCGTTTGTAAACCCAAGATTGGGTGTAGGAGTCCCAGTCATATCTTGAGGGACCGCTGCAACACAAATGAAACATTCAAAGTCTCGAACTAATTATGACCGGGCATAAAGGCAAAAGGATACAACACTGATAATTGTCCAATGTCCATTGCTTCAAATTTGATGAACAGATTGATAATGAAGAATCTCTGCTTAGGTTTGGTACACAGAACAATCTATTTAGAAAGGGTAGTTTGTGTTTAAATTTCATTGTATAGGTGTTGAGGCTGGAATTATGAGGGTGTGTTTCAAACTATTACCAAATTAAAAGATCACCACTGAAGCCAGGGAAAAGCACCCTCTCTATTCTCAAAGACAATCAACGATAAAAAAAATTCAATGATAGAAGTCATCACTCGTTAAGATAGAGCACACAATTACCATGACCACTAATACATAAATCCATGACCACCAATACATAAATTACGACAACAGCAGACAATAAGGAACTATGCACAATTGCACTTATTTTCTCCAATTGCTGAAATAACAAAGCTGGTAAACAGATACTGTAGCCAAGTCATTAGGCTACAAGCACTGGCTATATGGCCAAACAAATCAACATCCAAAAAGAAAACAGTATAAGAGCCAAGTTTTGGTAGTAGAAGAACTTCCAAAAGTATACTTGATAACATGAAACATATTAAAGGCAGAGGAACCACATTTTGGTTCCCACTTTTCAGGTTTGAATCTAAACTATTTCCAATATGGCACCACTAACCTTTCCAAGAGAAAACCAGAAACAGACACTATTACCAACATCACCCACTCACCCTCCCAAAAAAAACCTGCATTCTGCTTTCCCTGTCTGATTTCTACAACAGTCCAACTTGATACTATCCAGATGCTATAGATTACCCTTATTGCATCTCCATAAGAAAAAAACGTTATTGCATCACTTTGATAGCCTATGCAATCTACTCTAACATCCAAAACTGCAGTGGGAGGTTTCTTTTTTGGTTCTTAAGCGTAGCCAGCATTAAAAGGTCATAGATATGATAGAATGGCTTAACATAGTGTAATGGATACCCATCTGTCTACCTCTTCCATATCTCAAGTGGCTTATCTCAGAAGGGGCTTATCTTCAGGTGGTCTCGACCCCTGATCTTGAGAATCATACAGAATTCAATTTTCTAAGCATAATTTAAAGCTTACATATGTTTTTTCGAAGTACATATAATTGCTAATCTATGTCACATGCATTTCAGAACATGCAGAGCTAAATTATATGATAAATTCCTAATCACACAATCCCAGTGGAAAAGAGCAAGAAATAGAAATAAATATCAATGAACTCTATTGAATGCCCATCAACATTACTCTAGCAAAAATGTAAACAAACACAAACTACTGTAATAGAATCAAAGATGTGATAAAAGGCCTCAAGATACTGTAATACGTTCCAATCAGTATATTTCTTCCATCTCCCAAGTGTCTGATCTTCAGGAGGTCTCAATCTATGATCTGATGGATTCTACAGAATCCACTTTTTCTAAGAGGGATTCAAAGCTGAACAAGGATTTTCAGAACTACTTGGAATAAATTTCAGAAAATTCAAGAGCTAAATATGTCAGATGATGAATTTCTAATCAAACCAATCCAAATAGAAAATAGAGAAAAACAGACAACACAAAAAATTCATGTGATCTAATCAAGCATATCAATAATTCAATATTACGGATGCAAAGACTGGGAAATGCATGCGAGCACAAAGTTTTTTTTTTTTTACCAGCGACATCAACCCAGTTTAACCCATTCAATGGGGGTGCTGGGCGGGCAAGTGTTTTTTCAACCAAAAAAATAGAAAGCTCAAAGGTTTCATTTACCTTACAGGAGATGACAACCAAATCTGTCTATTTGGTGTTTGTTTGTTGATGACATAAGTACCCATACTACCGAGTTTAACAGTCAAAACCTCATTCTGCAGTCTTGTATAAAAACTGAGTATTAATAGTTTAATACATGCATGGTGATGCTTGAAAAATGAAACCCAAAGCTCTCAGAATTGAGTTCCCTTACCCCATAGTCTATGTCAAAGCCATCAATCTCCACACTGTCACCATACTCCTACAACCATTAAAAAAATAGCCATAATCAGATGTTGAAAGTAAAATGATATATGAGCATGGTAGCATCTAACTCACAACCACAGCAAGCTGACAGATTCTCAAAAGTTCATCTGAAAGGACACAACATTCCTCAACTTTTCACGTACAATTGGCCATGTAATAGAATAACAAACAACAAGCCGGACCATCTGCTCAATACATCATGTTACACTGATCAACATCCTCTTTGTTATCACTGTCGAGGGTGGCCTCTTTTAGCCAACAAGGCATGCTCCAGAGACTAAACATGCTGGTTTGAACTGAGATTCTGGTTTTGTTTTTCAATTTAAAGATTTTATTTGTAAAAATACATATTCCAAGAAGTTCATCCCCATCCAATTCAATACCAAGATAGATTACTCAAAACAAAATATCTCTCAGCTCTTATCTTTGCTGGTCTGAAGACAAAATTCACTACGCAGACCTTATGCTCCCCATAGTTCTGTTATGCAATACAGGGTTGGCTGTCTTATTTCAGGTCTCACTCTCTTCTTTCCAGTATATAATCCTCAAACTTGAAAGTTTCATAAAGCAATAAGAGTGCATCACTAGAACTGTACAAGACATGGAAGCTCGACACACCAAAAAAAAAAACAGAAGACCAAAGTACCATGCCTCTTCTAAGTAATTTTTATTCAGACAGATCAATATCAAACACCTTTTATAATCTAAAACAAGTCTCAGACGTCGACCATAGCCATAATGTCGAATATCTTCAAAAGTATCTTATCCATAACATTTGGAGCAATATCATTGTTAAATTTTTTTAATATAAACAGCAGCAGCCTTAAGCAGAGTCATAATGCATTACAAAGTATCACAAAGTTACAGAAGGTGTATCCGCCTTCTCTTTGGTGCCAAATACATACATAAAATTTCAAGTCATGGAGCTATCATTTCCGATATCCCATGCCAGATTCCGCATAAATTCCCTACCACCTAGATCCGTTCATTGTAATACAAATTCATGGCAACAAGCTTATTCTCACTATCACTGAACTCATGCACTCGACAGTCAACAGTCTCACAGACATAGTGCAGAGAATGATCCACATGTAACTTGACCGTCCATCATCTTCCATACCGAAAACACGAACTAAGTCAAGGTCTTAAGCCAAGTGAGGTCAGCGGACAGGTTCAGATATTGACCAACCATCATCAGACTAGCACTAGAAGTGCGCTGATACAGGGAGACCGGCCAACATAACCCACAAGCCAAGCATGAAGCATTGTACTTTCCACAATCGAATAAATCTATTGAGGAAGTCATAGCAGAGAATCAACAACAACTTGATTACCTCGATGTTCTCAAGCAAGTCATGAATGGTTGTATCAGCTAGCTTATGAAACTCACTCTCCTGTAGCACACAACTGTACCACACCACTACCAGCAGTAATCACAATTTCTCAAAATAGGACAATTTGTGAAAAAATTCATACACACAAAAAACATGATTTTTCCACAATTCACCTCATTACATTTCTTCAGACGTTCGCAATTTTGTCACCACCAGGTAAACCAACAACTGACGACATAGGTTTCTTTTTTCCTATTTTCCTCTCAATAAGGTACAATGTTTTACTATGATCATTTGCAATAATACTTTATACATCCACAAAGAACATAACCTTATAGACAACACATTGCACTAATTCTCGTAACGTCCATAAATCACCTCCCCCCCCCCCCCCCCCCCA
>ONZK01003154.1:6935-22620 GCA_900322385.1 Pharnaceum exiguum
TTAAGGGATTATGGGCTAATTAATTAAAATTAGGCCATTGGGCTAACTCTAATTAATCGGGATAGGCTATCAATAATGGGCCGGTGGGCCAATCATTTTCTCAAGTCTTCAAGTCTCGTTGTCACCTCTAATAATATTAAATAAATGCCAATAAGTGGCTTAATCATCATTAGTATTTTGTATAACTCCTAGCACAAAATGTTGTAATTACACTTGTATGTATCAATACATACGATTTAATAAAAATAATAATTGAAAACTATAAATTCACTAGTCAAATGACAATATATTAACAAGAGCTAGTCCAGATCAGTTCATATAAGCATAACTACTTTAAGTATTTCATATCAAAATGTTAATTCACAAAAAAAAAATTAGTCTAGTACCAATTTCAGTTCAGTTCCAACCTATAACTAATCTTTAATCAGTTCTACATATATACCATAATAACTTATTCAACATACTATAAATTGACAACTTAAAATACTTATACAAAACTAAAATTTATTAACTTTAAAAAGGGATTGAATAGAAAAATACCTTATAATAGTTCGAATTTTAGACATAATAATCGATAAAGACCAAGCTTTGAAGTTGTTTCCACTCATCATCTCTTACTCTTTAAATTACGTTTGTTGGTGGAAATGGAAATTTTGCATTCGACATTTGCGTTGATTTCCTTTTATACTTCTTTTTTATTTTTTGATCTTTTTGTATATTAATGTTACACTTGTTCTCATATGGTAACAAGTTGTGGTCAATCAAGCGGTGAGAGTCGTGAGATACCCGCATGATTGCCACGGTTAAACGAGAACTTATACCATACACCTTGAGCTCGTATATCCCACGTATAATACCCCAACCTAACCCAAAAAGAAACCCAGCCCAAGAACGTGCTCTCTCTCTCCTCTAAACCGTAACCCCCCCAAAACTCAGAAACGCACTTTCTCTCCTCCCACTCCCCATTCTCTCACATGTTCCCCAAAATCTCACCACTAATTCCAAAACCAACTTACATTACCTGTGAACAAAAAAATTAATGAAGAAAATACTTAAACGCAGAAACAAATGCCTGTGATGAAAGAACTAGAGAATATGAACAATCGAAGAAGGAAATTAGACACGATAACCTTCGAGTATGTTTTTCTCAATTTATTATGTAAAATTCAACATGCAAAGTGAGTGACTATGGTCTGCGTATGATTTGTGTGATTTAGTGTATGGATTTCGTTATTTAGTGAGGATATAATGTAATTTAGTTAATCATTTTTATTTTGTTAATTTGCTTTCTTTTTTAGCATTTAAAACTGACTGTGGTGTAAAATTCAACATCCTGATGCTGTTAAAGAATCAACAAATAAGAAAAAGGCATGAAGTCTAGTAGAGATGATGCAGCGAGGAACAATTAAGTTTTATTATGCACCAATTTCTCATAGTTTTCTTTATATTTGCAATGTCGAATTGATTGTTTCACTTTCATTGTGTCTGACAAATTGAATGATCTATGTGAAACAATGATATTTGGGTATTTTGAGCATTGTTGGTTTTAATTTTCTTTTGGTTATGTATTGTTAGCACTTTTGCCCCATAGTTGGAAATTTGGTGTTGTTAATATGATATTGTTTTGAGGTCTGATGTGTAAAAACTAAAAAGCAAGCTTCTTGTAGCTTGTGAGTGAGTAATAGCCCTTGTTGGTCAATTGATAGTGTAATTATGATTCAATTCGTTAAAATAGATGAATTAGTGAGCATTTGAGACTAATTAGTGCCTTTTTTTTTATCAATTAGTGAACATTATATCTTGTTGTGTTTAATCTCGTGTCTTATAGATGCAAGTCATCCTTTGTTGATTAGTGATTGATCAGGATTTATTAGTGATCACTTGTGGATAATTAGTGAACGTTTACCTTTTTATCCTTTTTGTGCAATTAGTGGGACTTTTGAAACAATTAGTGAGTCTTCAAGGTCCATTAGTGAATGATATGTTTGTACTCCATCGTTCTTTTTAATCCAAGACTAACTATAATTGACTAGTAACTATTTTTGCTAATTACTTAATTAGTGATTGTTTGTGGCTAATTAGTGATTTTTTTTTATTGATTTGTGTTTGACAGTGGGTGAGTATATTAGTGTCTATTTGTCTATAATAGTGAACCTTTACTATTTTAAGCACTTATTGAGGTTTTAGAGCAATTAATGACTGTTTGAGGCAAATTAGTGTATCTTTTAGAGCGATTATTGAACACCGGTGAGAAACAATGTATTGGCAATGAGTTTTATGTTTTTAGTGACCCTATGAGGAGCATTAGCGACATTTTGAGGAGCATTAGTGAACAATGTTTATATTGTTATTGTAGTGAATCATTGTTGGTCTAAACACTAAAGCCTAGTAGCTCAAATGGTAGAGCGTTGTGCATCTGCACAAAATGTGGGTTCAATTCCCACCTCGGCTTCAAATGAGAATTGGTGAATCTTGGTGATTGTTCTGAATTGTTGTTCTCATGTGAGTGTAAAAGCCTAATTATTTGGGATAAATTGACAAAAAAACTATGAATACAAAATCTGCAAGAGTGAATGGTAGATTAGCGTAATCTGAAGGGTTGAAAAATAAAGCTATTCCCTGAAGTCCTAAAAAATTCTCTAAGCCAACTTATATGCTTCAACAATCAACATATAGGATAAATCCACAAAAGAGAAATAACGATCATTCTAAGAGATCTACTACCTATCTGGCTGGTGAGGGAGCTAAGGGAGCTACGTAGTAATTTGACCATGACAATACTAGTGAGGTTAACAATTATAAAATGAACACGTAACGATCAGCCTATATGGGAATTGAACCCATATCTCTGTGCAATTTGCACAACGCTTTGCCATATAAGCTAATAGGCTTTAGAATGGGGGCTTGACTACATAACATAGGGCATTTTTTTGTAAACTGAAGCCAACGAGTGTTGTGCGTTGCTGCATAAAAGCCCATAACTCCACTGAGATCCTTGGCTCAAGAACCAAATGAACCAGAAATTCAGGAAAACAAATCCTTACCAGCTACCTCTAGAGTATTATACTAAGTCAAATGATTAAGCAAAAAACAAAAGACTCTAGTTTTAGTGACACTGGCAGACGAACCAGTGAGACTTATCTCAATGCTGAATTACCATATACTCCGTATAACTTAAGACAGAAATCAACAGTTATATTATGAGTGGCATCGTAGGACCAATTAGTGATTGTATAATTACAATAAGTGAACCTTTGGGATGGTCTTATGAGTCACACTAGGCAGCCTGAGATGGCAAGATATCTTAGACGGAAGCAAATCATTTCAAAAATTGATAGTTTCTTATGTGATAATGCATAAATAATAATACAGTAGTGGCCATATAGCTCATTAGTGAACCTTTGAAGATCTTAGGTAAAATAATGTCAGTAACAAAACTCAACAATGACAATAAAAAAGTATTCGGAACATGCAGTAGAAAAGCAGAAAACCAAGCCCATGTATATCTATAAACTCAAAACTTTTGCCAACTATGATTCAACCTATGTGGCATCGAACCCATGTTCAAGTGATTGCTCTACTAATTGAACTAATTGGCTTCCATGAACTACAAAAAATATTAAGGTAGCCATAATACCAACCTTCAAATACAGACCACGCCAAAATTTTACTATACTTTTTATACAACATTGCCATTATGCAAACAAATCGAACCTTCATACATGTAAATCATAAGTCGTACTACAAAAATGTCCCAAGATATATATATATATATATATATATCACCATACACCATCGTACGAGCCAAATAATACAATTAGCTCATGCCTGATTAGCTCAAACATTGTTCCTGAAAAGTTACTAATCTCAATACTGGAAAATTCACAATTAGTGACCCTTTCATGACAATTAGTGATCCCTTAGACCCNNNNAGTGAACCAATTTATATATTAATCTTTTTTTGGTGTGCTGTATACATATTACTTCGAACCTACATTCCAATCAAAAAAAAAATTAAGTTATCCTGAGATTGACAACAAGCTCATGAATTGGTATGATCACTTCAAAAACCCCTAGAAACTACCATTATAAATCAAAACTATCAATTAAGCTTAAAATAAGCAATGAATTAAAAATACAGATCTACACGATCTGACATTGGAAAGTAAAAATTGGCGAAATACCTAGGAAAAAGCTAATTCTCTATCAATTTTAAATCTATATGCAAAACCATGTAAAGGTGAGATTAGCTAGTTTGCAATTTTAAAGTAGAGTTTGACACTTACCACTCTGTGTGTGGGGCGCGAGCCCAAGTAGTCGGAATTTGTTCCGACGATATGTAGAGACGGCTGACAGTTGACGGAGATGCGAGAGATAATGGAGGTATGAGAGGAGAGATAAAGGTAGAGATGTTAGATAGAAAGGAGGGACTGGAATGTGACTGACGTGCGTATAGATTGTAGCGAGGAAGGTGAGTTTTTTTTAGTAAAATGACTACCTTGCCCTTGGGGTGTACAAGGAACTGGTACACCTGGGGTGTTTAGTATAATTTGCCCGGTTAAACACCTTTGGTGTCTCATGGCTGCTGTGGCAGTCTCCAAGGTTGCCACATTGCACTTCATTTTTTTTTGAAGAAATTAAGTCTTAGTTATACAATACTCGCATTTTACAAAAAATGAAATAAGTTTCTTCACACTTATTTTGGTTTGTCCAATCAGTTAAGCCATTAACAACAAACTTTTAGTAAGAGACAACCTTGTTACATAAAAATTTATAACGACTAGTCAATAAAACACATATAAATTATCTACTAATAATCCTATCTAACCAAGAAGACAAGTTGACTCTCTCTAACTGAGTATGATATGATAATAACTTTAATTAAGTTGTAGATTACTATTCCTATAAGAAGAATAAAGTAACAACAACAACAATCCCAGTAAATCCCATCTCAGATGAGGTAATGAGGGAGCCTGATGTATGCAGCCCTACCCCGATTCGAAAAAAATCAAATCGGGAGACTGTTTCCAGAATAAGAAGAATAAAGTGCAACGATGAAATGAAATGAATTAATAGTATTAGAGATAAAATGAAACAAACAAGAAAAGGAATTGTTGCGGGGGTTTTCGCTCCGGGAAGGCTTCGACGTTGGTCAAGGCCGATATATCGGCGAATCTCCGAGGATGAGTAAAAGACTAGCGATAGACTTGCGAGGATGAGCAGAATACTTGCGAGGATGAACAAAACTCTTGCGAGGGATCTCAAAGGATGAGCAAAATACTTGCGAGGATATGAGCAAAATACTTGTGAGGATGAGCAAAATACTTGCAAGGGATCTACAAGGATGAGCAAAATAGTTGCGAGGATAAGCAAAATACTTGCGTGGATGAGCAAAATACTTGTAAGGGATCTCCAAGGATGAGAAAAATAGTTGCGAGAGGATGAGCAAAATACTTGCGAGGGATCTCCAAGGATGAGCAAAATACTTGAGAGAGGATGAGCAAAATACTTGCGAGGATGAGCAAAATACTTGTCACAGGTTGAACAAAACGTTACTGCCCTCGGGTGTAACATTTTGCCCCTCCTGTGGACTAAATTAGCAGCTGACGTTAGTTTAGCCCGAGCACGAAATTATACTTAACAATCTCTTCGTTTATCTTATGCCTTTTAAAAGATGTTCAAAACTTGGCCATACGGAATTAGCTTAGCCCTTACCGAATCAAACACAGTCAAGTTTGGCCGAGCAAAATTTGGATGAGCCGAATATTGCCGAGCAAAATTTGGATGAGCTAAATATGGCCGCGCGGATTGGACGAGCTACATATAACCGAGCGGAATTGGACAAGCCAAATATAACCGAGCGGAATTGGACGAGTCAAATGCGACCCCAAAATTGGTACAAAAAGTTTATCTTACGAGATATTCGTAGTTGCAAAATGAACAACTATTTTTTCCGAACAAAAAGTTTGAAGTTGTATTACGATGCACAACTATTTTGACGAACAAATGTTCGAATTTGTATAAAAAGTACACTGCCGCTTTTGCCGAACAAAACATTCGGAGGTGCATAAAGGTGCACAACTGCTTTTGCCAAACAAAACGTTTGGATTTGTATAAATCGTACAACCACTTTTGCCGAACAAATAGTTCAAGAGTTGTATCAAAACGCGCAACTATTTTTGCCGAACAAAAACGTTCAGAGTTGCATAAACGGCACAACCACTTTTGCCGAACAAAACGTTCGGAGTTGTATCAATACACACACTACTTTTGCCGAACAAAACGTTCGGAGTTGTATAAACGGCACAACCACTTTTGCCGAACAAAACGTTCGCAGTTGTATTAATACACACACTACTTTTGCCGAACAAAATGTTCGGAGTTGTATCAAAACACGCAGCTACTTTTGCCGAACAAAAATGTTTGGAGTTGCATAAACGGCACAACCACTTTCGCCGAACAAAACGTTCGGAGTTGTATCAATACACACAACTACTTTTGCCGAACAAAACGTAAATACACACAACTACTTTTGCCGAACAAAACGTTCGGAATTGTATCAAATCGTACAAATTTTTGCTAATGTGTTTATTGCAACGGAAAGAGAGAACCAATGTTTTCGAGCAAAAATTGCTCAGAAGTGAAAAAATGAAGTACTTGGACTTGTTAACTTCACTTTAGTTTCATATTTCTTCTTCTTCTTCTTTCGTTGAAAAATCTCGTTGCACGCTCCTATTCTTCGTCCTTCCCGATCCAGCACGCTCCTATTCTTCGTCCTTCCCGATCCAATCAGTGCATTTATATAGGATTGAGCTAAAGTCCTCGCCTCGACATATGTTTTACATTTTTGTGCTCCAAGAATAACTCAACTTTGAATTCACTACCGTCTCGTAGCCCAGAGAGGAACGTGGCATAAGCAACTTCGGGGTTAAGATCTTTGACTTGCATCACTTCATGATCAAAACGGATGAGATAACTTCGGAGGCCTTCTATTGCCCCTTGTTTAATTCGTGTGAGATCAATGTTTGTTTTTGGTCGTGACTTTCGAGTGATGAATTCATCGACAAAAACTTTCTTAAGTTCGGTAAATGTACTTACATTGTTCTTTGGAAGACGACTGAACCACTGGAGGGCTTCATCAATCAGAGTTGACGGAAAGTGCTTGCATAAAGATACATCGTCGGGGTCATACATATATATGACCGACTTATATTGAAGTATGTGTTTTTCAGGATCTGACTTCTTGTCAAATTTCTTGATATTATTCATCTTTATTTTACTGTGCAAAGTCGCCCATCGTATTGACTTATTGAATGGTGTTTTGAATGAAAACTTTTGCATACTATCCCATTGCTTATAACGTTTCATAGATTTCACTCGGGATGGCCAATAGTCGTGTCCACCATGATTGCCCTCACAGAGTGGGTACTTTGATCGATATTTGTCGTCTTGAGTTTGTTTTGTCAAGGAGTTCTTTTGGCCAACTTGCTTTTTTCGCACGCAATCAAATTGTCGTGAACACTCGCCTTGCTCAATTTTCCTTCCTCAAGTTTGCCCCGCGGGGTCGGGGGTGAACTTCTTGTGACCATGACTATTTTTCTTGCCGCAACCTTCAGATCTGATTGTAGAACGACCTTTTGGGTTGCTCGTGTACACTCCATCGAGTCTTCGTCCACTACCTTGTTGGATCCGATGAGTTTGTCGAGACAAAGTTTCCCTTTGCCCCTCGCCTTGATGCAAAGATCTTTGTTGTGGTGAACGGATTACTTCTATTAATTTAGAAAACATATCATGTAAGTCTGCACGAGTTATGTAACCTCCATCACTTCTTGATTTGTCGAGTTGAAGTTGGAGATCTTGTATCAATATTGATTGCGATGGATTTGGTATGATTTTGTTAGGATTGTTCATCGCATCAGATGTGCCAATATCCATGTCTCGTTGATCGGAAGTCTAGCCTTGATTGTTAGTCATTAGTCTGCCTTCCCCACAGACGGCGCCAAATGTTGCGGGGATTTTTCGCTCCGGGAAGGCTTCGACGTTGGTCAAGGCCGATATATCGGCGAATCTCCGAGGATGAGCAAAAGACTAGCGATAGACTTGCGAGGATGAGCAGGGATCTCAAAGGATGAGCAAAATACTTGCGAGGATATGAGCAAAATACTTGCGAGGATGAGTAAAATATTTGCAAGGGATCTCCAAGGATGAGCAAAATAGTCGCGAGGTTGAGCAAAATATTTGCAAGGGATCTCCAAGGATGAGAAAAATAGTTGCGAGAGGATGAGCAAAATACTTGCGAGGGATCTCCAAGGATGAGCAAAATACTTGCGAGAGGATGAGCAAAATACTTGCGAGGATGAGAAAAATACTTGCGAGGGATCTTCAAGAATGAGAAAAATACTTGCGAGAAACCTGCGATGATGAACAAAACGTAACTGCCCCCGAGGTGGTTTCGAGGAAAACCCCTCCAACGATCAAGTTAGAGAAATTTGAGATGAGGTATATTTGAGAAGGTATACAACGAAGTATATTGCGTAGGGAGTTATTTTCATATCTTTGTGTTGTGGTCGAAGGTTATATATATATGGCCTTGACGAATCTCAATCTAAGTTGGCTTTTCCTCCAAGACAGATCTTTTAGCGAGATTTACGAAGGAGGAAATATTTTTGAGGAGGGAAAAATATATCCCTCGCCCATATTGCGGAAGGAAAATATATTCCATGTCGAACAAATATTTTCTTCCTATAGACGATAGATTTTGTTCATATTCTCGCTTTTTCCCCAAGACTCGTAATTTAACAATTACATTTAATGTGTAAATGATACTAGCGACTAGTCAGCCCAATATCGACTAACGTCAACCAATCTTCAGACCGACCAAATTTAGGCCCATCGTAACAAAGTTTTGATGAGTGATTAATTATACGTATTTATAGTCATTAATATTTGGGTATTTTGATAATTATATGTCCCTAAATGGCCTTATTAAGTTACATTTATATTTTAGGTACATTCGGAGAAGTTCAGTTCAATTTCGAGCTTAAACGGTGCAAATTTACAGTTTCGTCGTCCCAACTTGCAGAGGCCGTATCTCCTTCGTTTGTGGTCTGATGGAGACGATTGAGGACGTTTTGAAAAGCTGAGAGCAAGATCTACAACGTTCATGTTTGGCGTTTTGCAAGATAATGACGGTATCATGTCCGAAATTGCAGCTGAAGTTGGTGCGTCGCAGCTGTTTCCTTGTATGTGTCGGGTTGATCAGTTATGTTTCGTGGGCTGTCTCTGATAATGGCCCTTCCTTCAAGGTTTTTCTAAGATTGTGAAGATTACATTATGGGAAGAATAAGAAGACGAGAATAAAAGTGCTAGTGCAAGGAAATAAAATACTTGAAGACGAAGTGCACCTCAGTTTAAGGAAACAGTGAGAAACAAAGAGAGACCGAATAACAATATATAAAAAGACCCACACAAAACTCTCGCTGACTCTCCCTGGTAACAGCCTCTGTACATACTTCCCTTTGTAAATAAACCTCACAATACTAGCCTACACCTCATCATCACATAACCAAACCCCTTACACTCGTATATTCCAAAATTCCCAACCAGCCTCCATCCATCATCACCTCCTTACATCCAAATCACCCCGTAACCAATATTCACCCAAAGCCAAATTCAACCCTTCAACTACCCGCAGCCTTCTACACTCCATTCATCACCATCAGATCATAACCTTTTCACCCATATCACGACATCAACCATACACCCAAAACCGCCCAGCAACATCAACCCATCTCCCCTCCACAAACCCAGCCAACACCGCAGCAGCAACTCAGCTTATTGAAGAACAGCAAGGAGCGAGGAGGCATAAGGGCAGAGATTCAATTGGGACTATAAGCTACTTTGGGTTCAATGAGAATTTCTAAACTCAACCTCTTTTATCTCTTTTCTATAATTTCAATTATGTCTGAGTAGATTATTACTAGCAAGGGCATGTAATTACTTATAGTTATTAGGGTTATGAGATATTGATTTGAGCTTAATTTATATGATTAGTTGTGTTGAATATTCAATCAATTCCAGTTTTACTTTATGATTCGTATCTAATTATTTTGAACTGATCACCTAGATTAATTTATATGAGTCTATAGCTAGTTGATTAATCTTAGTAATTAACGTAGTAGCAAACTAGTGATAAAACAAAGTTACAGCTTTCTGGCCGAATTTTATTGTTAGTGAATTGATTGAGTTGGATTTTATTATAATTAAAGCTTTCTTGTTATAATAGAGTTCAATTTTGGTGCAGTCTTTCTGAGCTTATCAACTTAATTGTTTAGTTTAATAGCTTGCTATCGAGGTTAAATTAATTAATTAGGTTATGGTTAAACTTGTATGCTATCGTAGGGTTTAACCACTATAAAAGGGAAGATATGGAGTTACGCTTGCTTTCAAGGGACTCCGCAAGCCAATATATTCAGTAGCTAGTTATACGATTGATGATTAGTCCCAATAAAATAAGTTAATTGCATGTTTCTTGTTAGGTGTTGCCACTGATATATTTCACAACAAATATTTTCTATTTAACAATTTTCTTTAGTTTATTTTCCAATTAGTTTCTAGTTTGTTAAATTAGTTATTAAAATCCGATTCAACCCCCCCATTTATAGTTTTCTACAAGTTAGATAATTACAATATTTTCCGTCTTATTTTCTTTTAATTATAATTTAGTTCACAATTAGCATATTAGTCTCTGTGAGAACGACCCTTGCTTGCCCTATTTGCAAAATTAGGAGTTAGTAAGTGATTTATATTTTTATTTATTTGTTGTGCCTTCGACAAGTATAACAAGTTCCGAACCGAATGCTATTTCACAAAGCTGCTATGCCCGACCCAAATATTCGCCAAATAAGTTAATTGAGAAATGGTGTAACAGGAATAAAGAAGAGTTAGTAATATAGATGGTTAGTTAATAAACAAATTAATTAGTTACAGGCCTTGTAGATGATGTACCCGAGAAGATGTCGGGGATGGATGTAAACTCAGCATCGACATCTTCATTTCACACAATTACAATTACAATTTGGTACGGGGCGACAATGTTAGAGCTTAGCTTATGGTGGAGGGAAATGAAAGAGGGGAACGATTAATGGTGAGGGAAATGAAGAAGGGGGGAGGGAGTATGCATCACACGCACAAATCAATTGCAGGGGTATTTTGGGTAAAAGAATTCAAATTTGGTCAAAACTATATATTTACAAAGTTCAACAAAATGTAAGGGAATTTCTTAAAAAAAAAATAAGGTTAAAGGGAGTTCGGTACAAACTTGACAAAACCGAGCGACTTTCGTACAAATTTTTCTTAATTATTAGAAGAAAAAAAAGAACGAATATATCTAACCTAAAATCTCTACCTAATTTATTTTGTTCCTCACTTCCTCCCATGCCGCACAACTATCAATCTCTCATTCTCAACTCTTTCCTGTCACTTCTTCGCTAAGTACACAGCCAGTACCTCTCAACTCCTCTTCTCCTATCTATTCTTCACTACCCCATTCTCCTCACTTCACTCTCATCCCCTCCCGCAAGTTGGCCCAGATTGAACGCAACAGCAGACCACCCAGATCGAACACAGCAACAGAAGGACAGCCATATCGAACGCAACACCTTTCCCGTCGCACCACTGCTGCTTGTGTGGGTAGTTTGAATTAGACTAACTTGTATTTGTATTGGAAGGTGATTTAGATCTTTTACATGATGGTGTACAGCGTGTATCCCCAATGCAAATTTTAATCATTGGAAATAGTTTAAAATGAAAAATGATAATAGACCCTTTAAGGACCCGGGACCCTTTAAGGACCCGCAGGGTCTGGGTAGGGTCTAAATTTTTTGGACCACATAGGTAACGGGTAGTGATTATTAGTCTTTTGATTATTTTATCAGCCTAATTGATCTTAATACGTTTATTATGTATATTAGGTACATTTGGAGAAGTTTGATACAAATCGAACTTAAAAGAGTGAAATTGGACAGTTTGAGCAAGGTTTAGTGCAGAGGCCATAAGTTTCACGTTGATGATCCGTTATAGCTAATTCAAGATGTTTTGGAAAGCTTTCAATATCCTCTACAACTTTCATGTTAAGAGTTCCGAGATATAATGTTGTTAGCACTGGCGAAAATGGGCATAAAGATAGACGTGTAGTGTTGTTCTTAGCAGTTCAGGACCATTTCTTGCTTTGTTCCCTACACTGTTCCTCCGGATGCGATAGCTGCCGTGAGAAGATATTTTCGACTCTTTGCTGCCCAAGCCAAAACTTCTTCACCGTTTATACTCTTCCCCAAGACTTTCCACAGCAAAAGAATCACGATATTCAGAAGATAAGAAAGAGTCCAAGTTTAGAAGATAATATTATACAATTTCCATATCTTGTGGGACTCTTCAAGGAAAGATATTTATCACTTCCTTTATATACCACACACTCACAACATCATAATGAACTATCTCACACGTCTAACCCCCTCTTGGGGAAAGACCTAACACGTTGCAAAGGAGAAAAAGAGGAGAAGTAGGACAACGTACGACGCAATACAAACTGCCTATAAGGAACAAGGACAGGATGTTCCTCACACTGTTCTTGACAATCAGCACACGCCTATGAGTTCTTCTTCCTTTATTTTCTTTCCTTTGTAACATGTCTAGCTAATTCGTTAATGCTTAGTAGCTATTAGATTATAGCCATGTATTTATTATTCTTGAGACAAGATTATTGTTCTTTATGCTATTCAGTAACTATTTGAAGTATTCACATCTTATTTGTTTCTATTGTTTATGATCGATTGTTAAATTAGTTAGAGGGCCCGCTAATTAGTTTAGCTTGAAGTCTATTGATGTTAATGAGTTTAGTGATGCAAACGAGTTAACACAGTGTAGCAATTAGTTTATATTTTGGACAATCAAATGGCTTTAATATGACTAGGTTAAATCAATCTCGTTGGTGGTGTGTTGATTGTCTAGGTTTGGTGATGTCTTTTCTAGTTCGATAATGCTTCCAATTTCTGAGAATCACGTGCGCTGGTGTATTGTGGTTATTCATATGGTTTTAGTTTAATCTTAGGGCTGGTCCAAGATTGCTAATATAAAAGGAAAAGATAGGGAATCGCTTGCTACCAAGGGTTCTACAGCCACTCTATTTTAAGTTAGTAATTGATGTGTCTATGATTGAATATAATACATGATGAAAGTCTAATTAGTTGCTGAGTGTGCCTTTTCCATCTCATGTTAGTCGCCGTTAGTTAGTATCGTACGTGATAGTTTAGTTTAGTTATTTGTTAATCTTTCACACAACGTTCCCCCCATTCTATCGTAACGTTCCCTAGCTAGTTTGTTTCTTAGTTTGAGTCTTAGGGTCGATCGTTGTTTCGTTTGTCTGTTGGTCTATTGAGAGTCCTAATTCCTAAAATATAACCATAAACCTTCCTCGTGGGATCGATCCCTACTTATCCTATCTGCTTAATTTAGTTTATTTAGGGTTAATTTGACGTGTCACGACAGCAATCAGGTAGGGTATGGGCCCAAGGGTATATACCCTTAACGGATCCGGGTAATGCTGGACCCGACCCAGACCCTACTGTCAAATGATACTAGGTACTAAACTATTAATGGATATAATTACTAGTCGTAACGGTTGAATACTGTATTTTTTCGTAGTTACTCATATTTGGGCCTGCTTTTGGTAGTACTACTAGGTTGGATCAGAGTGGATTTGGTTTAGTTCGTCAAAATACTGCAAGTACAAGTATTGATTAATACTCACAATCCACTTCTGTTTATTATGATTAAAATTAAACCACCACAATTGGGTATGCATATGCATAAAAGTATAAACTTTTGTATTATTTTTGGATACTAATGAACATGTCAAGGAACTCAAACAGTTCAATTATATTGTTTATACGCAAAATGATCATTGCTCACTCCTAAGTAATTTAGGCTATTGATGCGTTGTCGTTACACCTCAAATTAAAACCTAATATAAACTAACTAAGTAGATAGGATAAGTAGGGGTCGATCCCACGGAGATAGTGTATGGCTCTTTATATGCTAATTCTTGGACAATTCTAACTCTAATAAATTACTAAAAAAAATAATATAAACAATGACCAACTCAAAACTAGACTAGGACTTGAGAAACTGACTAAGGAACAAACTACTGTTCCTGACTCAAAAACTAAACAAACACAAATAAACACACGTGAAAGGGGGGTTTTTTGGAGATTGACGTAACTAACTAAATCTAAGGAACAGACTAAAGAACAACTCACTAAATATGAATGTAAACTATCAAACGACACATACTCAATAACATATTAGAAATCCACCATGTGATTCATTCAATCATAGACACATACAATTGCATATCAAATAGATTGACTGTAGAGTCTCCCCCAGTAGGATTCTCCCTATCTTTCCTTATGTTTAGTTAGACCTGGACCAGCCCTAGATACTAACCCTAACCATATGAACAACCCAATACCCCAGCGTACTTGAACTTCGTCATCTTCGTGTCTTCATGTAACTTCGCTTGGCAAATAACTCTTCTTGACATCTTTTTGACAACGACTCTAGGTATCCTTTAAAAATTTGAGATGCCCATGTAACAAGCTTTCAACCAATGACTCCCGCCCTCATCGGACAAGGCACTAGGTGATAAGGCACCCCTCGGGTTTACTCACTCGAGCACTCAAACAAGTTTACCACACGCATGTATTAAGGGTCTAAGATTGAAGTGAATAAGGCACACCCTAACATTGATGCGCAGAGCCTTATAGTTGTCATACTGGTGCTCTGAATTTGCTTGAACTTTTTTTTTTGGGACTTTGAGCATTCACGTTGAAAAACATAGCACTGAGGAACAGACTGTGGAACAGAAGCTTGTTCCTTGAGTTCTTGGACACATCACTTGGAAAGAATATATAGCACCACACATGATAATAAAAATCCACATCTCCACAATGGCTGAAAAACTTCAAATACTCTACTAACCATAGAATTAGGTGACACTTTGGTTTTTTAAGATAAGGTTCATTTTAGTGAGGCAATCAAAAAGAAGTTAAGGGCCAAAGGCACAAATTGGCTCACTAGAGGAAAAATATCATGGGTAGGCTTATTTAGGCTTTGGGTACATGTCCTAATGCCTCTATCATATTCATGCAATGCATAATTTTTTACAACAACAACAACAATCGAGTGTAAATCCCCATTAAATTGGGGTACTCGGGTCAGGATGTACGCAATTCATAATTTTTTAAATATTATTAAAAAGCACACAAGAAACATTGAAGGCCCAAGCATACACAAGGGAAACAATGACTTATTATGAACATGAATCAATCGCTTTAAAGCAAATACTTCGCTCAAAATATTTGAAGTGGGTCATTATTCGTATCAAAGTTAAATGAATAAAACTTTTAATTACACATCGACATGTAAAACATAAGTGGGTAAACAAAATAATAGCCATGAATAAATTGAACTAATAAATATAACTAATTATGCGGAAAATAAAAATTTATTAAATGGAAGGAGAAAGAAAACTCCCTCGATTGCTTGGGTTGCCTCCCAAGAAGCGCCTTTGTTTATTGTCATTGGCTCGACAACATCTTGCTTTTGTTAAACTCCCGCTCCTTGGTAA